>KB671598.1:513567-559015 GCA_000349105.1 Anopheles epiroticus | reverse complement strand
GCTGCTGGTGTTGAAACGAAGAGACATCGTACGAAGAAGCGCCCCAAAACGGAAAACGCCAAAGCCGTCGCGGATTGTCGGGAAAGAATCGAGAGCTCCACAAGAAGTGTGGCCCGTGTGGAGCCTTTCGAGTGGGACACCAGGGTTTTGCTTCTCTTTGTACGGTTCGAAAGCCTGTTTTGCTGTGGGATTGTGGGAGTGTGTGTCTAGGATGCTGGAATGGCCTTTTCGAGCCCCCCCCCCGAGTTGTGTGTGGTTAGAAAAGTTGTGATTTTGTGCATTTTAAAAATTTCCAATTTTCTCCCGTAGGTGTAAACGCAGTTTAGGGCGCGGAAACACGTACACGTGCACACATACACAAACGCACGCATGCATACACGCAAATACAATTCACAGAATTTCGCCCGGTCGCCTCCCAAACCCACATGCATACGAGATTAGGTTCGCGGCCAGACGACGACACTATAGTGCAAGCGAGGATTAGTGCTGGTGTGAGTGGTTGTGGAGGCGGAAGAGTTGGAGAAGGTGCAAGTGGTGGTAACGGCAAAGGATTGACTCGTTCGTGGCAACAAGGGCAATGTCGTTGCTGCCGGTCGCGTGTTCGTTTAGAAAAGGTAAGATTTCAGAAATTATATATTAACAAAGCACTGCGTTTAGCTACTGTTTGGAGTCTTGAACTTGAAACGGTATTATTTATCTAAGGGCTTAAAAAAGTTATTGAATTGAGAGCCTTGAGACTGTGTTCACCTCTCCAAACTGTTCAGTCTAGGCGATATTTGGTGTCATTACAATGAAATGTCTGTTAATGTCTACTAATGTAACTATATTTCCTTCCCCAAGAAGAAGCTAACTGTAACCCATAAGAATTCAATTGGCCAGGAATTCAGGACATTCTACGTGTTTCTGTGGATTTCAAAGACCCTTTCTGTCAAAAATCGCTCTATTCGTCTCTAGTTCATCCTTTGTTAGAGTTTGCCTGCATCTTATAGTGCACAAACCAAACTACTTGCGAGGAAAGAATCGAAAACATTCAAAATAAGGATACAAGGTTTATGTTTTATCGACTTTCCTGTTCTAACCAGATTACTCGTTCTTCTTATGAAACCAGATGTTTAATGTTTGGTCTCGATACACTTTTTGATAGAAGAAAATCCGCTAGACTTGTCTTTTTGTACAAAATTTTAATAGGAGAATACGATGTACGATGAAATTTTAAGTTTGATTGGTTTAAATATTCCTTTTCGAGTTAGGCAGTGATTATGAATTCTATTCAGATCTACTGTTTTTGGTGCTTGCGATCTACTGATACAAATGATGGTTTTATATAACAAATTAGGATCAATAGTCGATTTCAATTGATCACTTAGTAAACTTTGTCAGCGTATTCGCGAAATTCGTGTAAACCAGTTCGTTAAGTCCTAACTATGTGTTGTTTGGGCATACTGTCTAATAATTACAAACATTGCAAATTTGAGCAAAGAACGGCACATTTGTTGATACAGCTTGCACCTAACTTTACGGGATTAATCGTCCAGTGTCATTTACATGACGCAGTCAGCCAACCAACGCAGCCGTTCATGCTCCAATATAAGAAATTCGCAAAGAAACCCAATTGCTTGTGCACTGCAAATGTTTATTTGAAACGGGAAAACAAGAAACAGTTCTTTTGATAAGATAAAACTTTTGACATCAACAAAGTGGATAAACGGATCCATGTAATAAAGGACCTGAAACTTTTCTGTAAGAGTTCTGTTCTGTTCTTCCTAAATAACTGTGTACAAGTTTAAAATATGCATAATTGAGATTTGTCACAGAACACAGAAGTCTCTCATGTCCGGGTATGACTAATTATTTCCTTTTTTCTTAAGGCTAAACTAACAAATGTATGTTATTCTGGATTATAAGTAGTAATGCCTATACAAGCATCTCCCACTTTTAATTCGACTCTTTCTTGTATTAACGAGCTACTCTTTAATTCACACTTTGACAGGGTTTTAAGGCTCTTTATTCCACGAAGCCCGCCTGATAGCCCTTTCAACTCCTGAATGGAATTTATCTACGCCCGGAATGATCACCACATCACATCGTTATCCCTTTTCAAATGTAAAGAAAAATTCAACATAATATCAAACTTTTTAATGAACTAATAACGACCACAGCCTAAGAACAAACAAAATGGTAAACATTTGAGAACAAGTCAGCAAACATATTCGCCAACCATTTCCTATCTTACTTTGCCCCTTTCGAACGAACTCTAAAACCAGAAACGTCTTTGTAAATGTCATCGAAAACAGCCACCTTTTAAAGTATCAAACTCCTCCTTATCCGTTGCATTAGTCATCTTCTCGCTGAAAATAAAGAAACCGATTCCTTCCCCAATCCATCGCTAAAGCCGCCTCCCCCATTGTCAGACCACTTCAATCAGACGGTTATCTGTATTTATTTAACCAACTTCAAGGTCACGCTCAAGGACATCCGCTGCACGTCCATACGAGCCGCTCTTTCTCTTCCTTCGTCTTTTACGAATGCAAATTCCACTCTCCTTTTATATTTTTATTCAACTCACTCAAGCTGAATGGAGCGTTTCGTTGCCAAACAAAGCAAAACAGGGGTACAAAAAGCCGCCCAGCAACGAACTCATCGTTGGTGTAATCTGCATAAAAATTGCATATTGTGCAGAGATCGGGCATCTTCCCACGCTTCGCACAGCGCACAGCGTCTTGGGAAAAGAGGATGACCATATCCTGTACCAGCCGGCATCCTCGCCAGTCCGCAAGAGCGAGCAGAAGGAGGCCATTTAGACACGATCTCCGGTTGTGTTATCCTCCCTCTTGCGGGCAGTTTCTCCTACTCTCTACACTTGTGAGTCGTTCTTTTAACGCTGACAGGTTCACATGGCGGCGAGGATCGTTTAAGCAAGTCGGAATGGAAAGCGAAGGAAGCGGGAAACGAGCGTGTACGAACGGGAGCAGGAAAGCAACAGCCACTAAACACACCATTTCCGAATCCATTGAATAAATTCATGCCCCTCTGGTGTTTACTTTTGCTACACCGCGCCTCAATTTGACCTTGGCGAATGGGATCGGTGTCCTTGATGAGGTTGAACGCCTGTGTGCCTGTGTGCGTCTGCCGGCCATTCAAATGCGTGATCGCATCGCCAGCAAACACTCAACAAACACACACACTCATACATGTATAAACGAGAAGAGCGAGACGTGATCGAGCCGATGTGGCCGTCCGTACGCACCTTTCCTCGGCAAGAATGCGAGAAGACGGAAGAGAAGAACGATCTCGGAGCACTTTTTCGGATCGTTCGGGAGGAAACGAGCCGCAGGAACATAAATATACATACCCCACAGTGATGGTGCGCTTCCGTCAACCAAATAAAGATGTCCTCCCGCCGGTGCGTGGTACACGATCAAAATCTAAAACAGGGGTATCCAACAGGAGGGAGAGGATGAAAGAAAGATCAACCCCTTCTAGAACCACCTGATGGATTTTGGATTCTACACACACACACACAGACACGGACGCACACGCAGAGGGTATGAAATAATAATCATTTTTACACAAGAGAAAAAATAAATTTTGAACCGGTTCCGTGCCAAAAAAGAAAACACAGTTTTAGTCAGTATAAACCGCCTGCCCACACGATCGCTTCTATTTCGGGGTTTGCTTGCGAGACGAGTGCATCGTCTAATCGCTGCTTAAGCGCTTCACTCCGCCCGTCCACCGCTTTTGGCCCTTGCAGTGTACCTTCGCTTCGTTTCGGTGCTGCTTTTGGACCTGCTTGTGTGTGAGACGTTTGTTTTTTTTCGGGAATGCTTTTTTGGGAACTGAGATCAGTCGTCATGATGCGTCTCGGTACCGCGGACTATAACGTCATCGACCTTTGGAACGTACTTACCGTGTGTTCTCCGTGGCACGCACACACAAACACGCTCCCAAACTCAAACACTTGCTGTTGCCGCCTGACGACACTGCACGGCGGACGCCGAAAAGTCCTTCAAGGTCTTTCGGATCTACCACCACCTTCTGCTTGCCTGTTCTGCTGTTTCGTTGGAGTTTTTGACTGCCTGTTTTTTTGTTCTTCGGTCGGCTCCTTCGGGTTCGACTTCCAACGCTTGTTTTTGGGTGGTTTGTGACCGGCAATTGTGGCGGGGCGCTTCGGATTTGGGAAGAAGTTTCGTTTGTTTGTTTTGTTAGCTTTCGTTAATAAAGTGGTTTATTTTCTTTTTTTTCTGTGGTGAAGAAGCGTTAACGATGCGGTGTTGAGGAAGAAGGGATGCTTCTTTACATACTCCCAATAAACCACGGCCAAGGTTAAACCTACGCGTTGAGGGAATGAGTAGCTGTTGCGGCTGATTAAGATGCTCTGTTTCTTTGGTGAAATGAGAGTTGGAAAGTTGTTTTTAAGAATGTGATTCAATGCGTGAAAGACGTTTCTCAAACTAAATCCTGATGAATTACCCAATGTGAATCACTTGCACTAATTGTTTACCGTTTGCCTTGGAGATATTTGGAAGTTTGTTGACACACGTAGCCAGTTGGCAATCAATTTAGGAAATATTGAAAATCTACTGAGAAATATTGACGTCTACTGTAGAAATCACTACGATCACTTCTACACGATTCTTTCATGTTTTGCTCCTACATTACTCTGAATTGAATCTTAGAAAAAAATATGTGTTATCTCATAAAGTTATTCATAATTCATTCAGTTGAAAATATTGCAATCGATTCTGAGTTATTACAACGCGCGAAACCATCTGCGTCTGTTTTGTTATAAAGCATGATGCATCAAGGAATCTCATGCAATCACTGCAACATTTCCAAAATAAACTCAAACTTTTTATTTGGGGTTTTCAGCTAGGCTCAATATTTCATGGGTATTCCCCATCTGTCAACGCACGGTTTGGTGCTCATAGTATCGCACTGTACCATCCAACAACATTTGATGATAACCAACCCGATTGAAGCATATGATTCTACCACAGAAAGTCAGCATATAGTGAAAGGTCCAAAAATATATTTTTGTTGTTTGTTAAACTTATTAGTGCGGCCCATACAAAATGAACCTTAGTACATTGGGCCCTCCAACAAAACGAGTTTTACACAACTGCATGTTATGATGGGGGGCCCCTGTTAATTTTTTAATCCGGCTCTTAAAATAAAAAAAATAAAAAAATGTTGGCTTCAAACAGAATTCAATAATGGTCAGAAAATTGTGATACAGATCCAATTGATCCTGTAATGTTTTCAGTATTCAAACACGCTATCAAAAGAAAGAAATATTTTGTATTTTGTGTGGAAATTTGGTTTAAAGTTTTGAAAAATCAAATTTAATTGAAATGAATACAATAATAATCTAATAATATGCAGTTAAATGATAAACTTATATGACAAAACAAAAAAAAAACTAGTCAAGCCATCCTAACCAGCACCATAACGCCACACACGCCCACTGCTTTTCTCGCTTCCCTTTAACGCGACCATTCTGCGGCCAATTTTTTTTTTTTTTTTTTTTTTAACAATTTCGGTTGACGGTTTTGAAATTCCTCATGGTTTCCTGGTTTCTCATGACTCGCGTTGCCAGTGCGCGAATTAACGTGTGCCTTGGGGCACGTCGCGTTCGGGTTTTTTTTATGCTTAATCATGACTTTATCGAACCGGCTGCTAATCATCTTCTTGCCACCGGGGAAGGGCAACGAACGAACCTGCAATACAGAGCGGCGTTTGCTAAAAAGCTGTTGTGTTTGCGTGTGTGTGTGTGTGTGCACGAAAAGGGGATACTTTTTTCGCGAGGGGATGAATCATTCCAACCCCACGGTTCACGTTTTCACCTCGCGGTCGATCGAAAGACGTGCCAAAACGGCGATCTCGTTTTACGTGTCCCGCACGCTCATTCCTTCATTCCCCAGGAATCGTTGCCAGAGGTCGTTGCGCAACCGAAGACGTTTTGAGTGGGGAAGGGGGTTAGGGGAGCACCTCAAGATCCACCCCGTTTCCTCCAAGGTAAGGTAAAGGTTTTTCGTTGGAGATTCAAAAACACGTTTGCAAAACGAGCCACCAAATGTATTTAAGAATTTTTGCTGACGAAATGGCGAACCCCGTTTCCTTCCCTTCCCCGCCGAAAAGAGCTTACTGGGTGGAAGAGGAGTCACGTTAAAAGAAACGGAAGCAAACACCTCACCGGGGAAGACGTTGGGGTGTGCGAAAGAACCGAATAGAACGGAACAGAACAGAACTGAACCGAAAAAAAAACACTGTCGAGGGTAGAACTTATTGCAAAAGTTCAAGGTCACCAAAATGTCGATTCTCTCACACACACACACACGCATACGATTCGCATTCTAATGGAATGAACCTCTTCCCCACTCCATCAAGAGAAATGAAATAAAAAATATATAAACCGTCACGCGATTACAACGAACCTTCCGGCGGTGTGTGCGAGAGAGGTACCCCAGAATGGTTTCTGCACGCGGTGCAAACGACCGATCGAGAGCGTCCATCGGCGGTGTTGTGGACCGCCGAAGATCGCGAGGATCGCCCTTTCATGCACCTCGATTTACGGGGTTTTTCGCGGGTGATGGCGGTGAGGTCGTTGGCCGCTTCTTGGCGTTTTCCAATTTTTGCGATTTTCCGTCCGTTTCTTTCACCCGGAAAACAGACGGATGCGTGTCTGGGCGGGTGAGTGTATTTTTATACGCGTTTGTGTTGTAAAAAAATAAATAAATAAAGCGATTTTCGTCTCGAGAATTTTATGCTTTTTGGGTGGAATTAGTGCATTGACCTTGGCCGAGACAGATTGCTTGGGACCGATCGTCGGTTATGAATTGATACAAAAACAGGGTTCCTTAGCAGGGTGAGTGATAAAAATTATTCAAAATTAAATCTCTTTATTCTATCACTTAAAGTTCCTTTAGAAAAACTCTGTAAAATGATAAAAGCGAAAAGTTCAACAGCGGCAATTTGTGAATGTTTTTTTAAACGAAATTCTACGAAAAAATGCACATTTTCTATCTGCAAAAATAAACGAAACAATGCGCCATCATTTAGCGCACAAGCATGTGGGCGCGCTGCTCACGTTGTTTTTTTTACACGTCTGGCTGCTACCCTCCCCCATCGTACCGCCCCCTTACAAACCCTCCGGCTCTGATAAACCGTCACAAACAGTCGCCTCGTTAGCATGCTTTTGATGTTATTTGCGACTGTCCAAAGGCAAAAGCGTACAAAAAATAACAAAAACCAGTCAAAACAAACCAAACCATCGTGTTTCCGATCCTTCGCTGACTTTGTTCTTGGCATTTGTGCACTTTGCTATTCAGAGTGTCTCTACTAAATGACCATCCTGAAGGACGGCGGGTTTGACTTTTGTCTGGGTGAAGTTTTCTGTTGCAACCATTCAAGAAACCATTTTAATTGCACATCACCAACTGCACCGCTGGTTTCGTTTGGTTCGGCTCGCCGTGCTCCAAACACTCGCCCCCCGCTCAATGGGTGATGCAACCTGGCGCTGATGGCGATTTTGCAACATTCCTCTCTCTCTCTCTCTCGCTCTTTCTCTCTTACTCTCCCTGAGTTCAGGTGCTTCAGCAAAAAAGGGGGAGGAAGGATAGACGCGCGACAGATCGTGTGATCGCGTGTGGTGCGTGTGTGATGCAATCCGATGGTTGAGTGCAGAAATCAATCACTGCTGTACTTAAGCGGGGTAGGTGAAGCCGCCAGCCTGTGTAGTTGGTTCGGCAGGCCACGAGAGACGTCACTTTGCAATGCACTGGGCTGCACACAATTTGAAGGCGATTTCGGTTTATTTGTAGGTGTAGTTATGTGTTGGGCCACACATTTGTTATTTGTTCTGTTTTTGTTTTATTCGATTCGATAACATGAATTAGAGTTTTTATCTTGCCGGCCTCTTACGTGATAGGTTTGCTATTGTTTTTTTTTTCTTTAATGACACCGCGAACATCATCTGTGAGGTGAACCGACTGCGAGCAAAAGAAAAAGAGAGAAGTGAAGAAAGAATACAAAACTAAGGCAACTGCATTGGACTTTGGTTTCGACTTTAGGTTAGGTTAGATAGGAGCGAAGGCCAGCCAGATCGACTCGATCGGGTCGGAGCAGGCGATCGCCGTTCCCGTTACTGCAATTTACTGCTGCAGTGTGGCACGCACGCCACAGATACAGCGGCAGCCACGAGCAGGCAAGCAAGCATGTTACCCTCTCTTTCAAGGGTTTCGGTTTTTTATTGCCCAGTTCAAGAAAGCGCCTCCTGATGATCGTGATCGCGGTGGCACCGATGATGGATCAATGGTCGCCCGGTATGCCCGGGCGTTCGGGATGCGAGATATGGGTCCCACGGTGTGTTTTTTTGTGGTGTGGGCCATTTCGAGTTTGGTTGCTGACGCTTTGCTTTGAAATCGGTTTGAACACGCTTTCCTTTGGCATGGAAAGTGCTGGAATCGGTTGCAGCAGAACTTGACTTTAAATACCTTGAGAAACGAAATTTTACTACAGATTAAAGGTTAAGACTTTGTTCAACACTTTATTGTGCTTAAACACACTTTCAGAGTTGAAACATCATTTAAATGAATAAAAATCGAGAGGAGCTTTCATAATTTGCATAGAAGGTATCAAAAGTCTACCATTTGTAATTTACTCCTACGAACCCTGCTTTTCGATGATTCTCTGTCATAAACTTGTTAAAGATCCTCTATTACGTCTAATGATGCGTTTTATCCCACTTTGACTCGAATGTCATCTGCGCCAGATATGTGCCTTCCCTTCTAGCACTCTTATTCATATCTATGAGCCTTTCTAAGGTTTGTTCATATAGCTGCAAATCCCAATCCATCGAAAACAAGATTTTGGTTTAAAGCTCTTCCAATCTGCTATTACCTGGTTAATTTATGCGTGTATTATGGCTTCAGTAGGGAGCGAAAACAGTGTAGCTGACTTTAAGCTCGTTTAGCAAGTGGCATAAAACTGCAAAGACTATCAAACTATCGAAATTCTTACCCAGTACGCTGCAACCCCAGCTTAAGCAAGCTACACCAGCGAAACTCACAGTAGAAACATTATTACCACTTTACCACCTTCATTTTGCCATTCTAAAACCCTCGTTTCTACTCAAATATGAACTGCTGTTCTACGGCAGGGGCCACGAAAAAGACGGCCAAGAACGAGCGCCTTCGGTGGCTTTGCACAGTTTTTCCAGCGTATTCAAACGAGTGGGAATTGCACGAAGAAAAAAGACACTGCAAACCGTGAAGGGAATTCGACTCGAAGAGTAGGGTGTCGGAAAAAAATGCAGCCGGATTGCATTGAAAATTGACACTCCTGTAACTCTCCGCCGTCGTCTTGGGCGCTTTAAGAACTTGTCCGCTTCTAAGCCTCCGTCAGGCATAAGCGGACAAGCCTCTACTGGTTGTGGCTGGTGCCCTGCACACGTTGGTGTGTACGGTTGGCATGTGTGTACCCCGTGTGCATTTAATTTCTTCGCCAACCGAGAGGCACTGGCGGCACATTCGAAAGGTGCGCCGTTTTCGGTGCGAAGGTGAGCGAGAGTGCGCACTCTAAGGTGCACTAGGCAGTTGATTAAAGGGCTGGCGGTGTTGTCTGGTGGGTTGACTGAAGTAAGATAAGCCGAAGAGAATATAATACAGTGCCTCAAATAACTTTGACAAAGCTCTGCAATACTAAAAGGAGACATTTATAGTTGTGCTAAACCAATGTCTTGCAGACACTCGCTTGCCGAAACCGCCAATTCTGTAATTATCGGTCATTACAGAGCGACTCCCACTTAAACGGGCGATACGTACAATTGAAGTCTTAATTTAATTATAAGTGGTCCAGCTCTCGCTCAAATGCAAATAAACGACTCCACCCGAAAGCCCCGGACCATAGCACATTTTAGAACGGCGATCGTTTAATCTCCACCGACCCCGGCACGCTTTCTCGGGTGCGGAGGGCCAATATGAAATATAACCCCTGCCCGTTGCCCGGCACAAGGCCAACTGGCCCCGTGTTCTATCACCCTCGGAGAACACGACTTCCCTCCCTCGGGCACGACCAATTGCAACTGTAGCTGGTACAAATTTGAGTACCCCGTTGCCGGGCCAATTTCCCAACGATTTGAACGTCAAACGGAGGAAACTTCACAGCCGTTTTTTTTTGTTGTCGGACGTGAACCACTGTGACTGCGGCTGCGGGGTCGTCATCCGAAAATGGATCGGTTCGCCTTTCTCGCCTGCTCGCGGATCGCCCGCAGCGGAGTTCGCGAGCTCCAGTTCGGTAGTTCAAAGGTGGGCGCTGTGGTGTGGAAGAGCGCCGAAAGGTAACGATCTGTGACTTGCGAAATGTGCCATTCGGTGGCTGTTGGTGGGGGGATGTCTGTCTGTTGCGGCTCAGCTGTTTCGATCGTTTCGCCAGCGGAGAGGGATCGGACCACATTCGGTGATCTATTTTATGTTTCACAGCACATAGCAACCCCCTGGTTCTGCGGCGGTGCTCGGGAGGCTTGAACCGGTGTCCGAGATTTTGGACATCTGTTCGCGATGGAGTGGGGCCACCGACCGTTCACTGACCACTCACGGTTCAAGGGAGGCCAGTTTCGAGCGTGCTCGGAAAAATTGTGGAGCAGGGTAGACGTGGAAGAGACATGGAATCGTGTGGTGGCCGCTGTCTTCTGTCTTGCGAAAGTTGTACCCTGGAGGCTTGGGAAGTGGGGGTCTCCTAGATAGACAGAAAGGGTCGTTGCGTTGTCTCCAGTACTGGATCAATGTGGGCCTGTCGAGGAGATTTGCTTTTTTTTTGACTTGGCTCCCCATACTCGTTAACAAGCGCGATCGAGAACAGCTGTTTTTTCCTCCGGAGCATACGGGAAAGGTTGGGTACTGGAAACTGTGGGAGAAAACCCCCTGCAGCAACACAACCTACATGATGATCAGGTTCAAACCGGCTGTATGATTCATCGGAATGGGGCGCGTAAAGCCTTGGCCAGAATAAGGATCGCCGTTCGAAATATCCGATACAGCCCCCGTCGATCGCTGATCGAAATGTAAACTGTCCCGGTTCGGGGCAGCGACCCCGCCATGTAACTACAATCATGCCCCAACCATGTTCGCGGTGTATTGTTCCTTCGGTAATTGGCACGTGATGAATGTTCTAGCCTCGCGTTCCGTTTTTTTTTCTTCGTTGCAGCTGTAGCCAATACATTAAAATTGAACGTTTGACAGAGCAAAATTTATGTCTAG
This sequence comes from Anopheles epiroticus, assembly GCA_000349105.1. Lineage (NCBI taxonomy): Eukaryota > Metazoa > Arthropoda > Insecta > Diptera > Culicidae > Anopheles > Anopheles epiroticus. The sequence goes on along the minus strand of KB671598.1, from coordinate 547,760 downwards.
CTTACCCTATAAGCTTAATAATATGAATAGAAATGGCAGTGTACAAAATCAGAGACTAGAACTCGCCCACTTCGCCGGTGCAGGATGTATGTGATTCGTTGCACAACGGTAAGCGCCGGTTAGCTGCAGAGCCCTAATAAGCCTGACCTTTGCTTATCGGCAAGCGTATAGTGAGGGACACCTTAAGCTCATTTAAAGAGCCCACAAACTCTGGTCCTGGACTAGAAAGTGAGTGAGTCATTTGGAGCAAATGTCAGCTGCGAGTTTCAAATTACACGATCTTCACGGGCTGTAGCCTTTTACCGGATGGACTCTTTTGTTGCAGTCTCCGAAGGCCACTGGAGCGTGTCGAAAAGCAGAAGACGAGAGTGAGCGAGACAGCGAGAAAAACCCGTACGATCATTGATGAGTCACTCGGATGCGATTTCCCTTCGCAGGCCTCTGTCTGTGTTTTTGTGTCTGAAGCTGAAGGTCCGGAAGCTAACCACATTCACGCCGTGTGCGGTTCTGCGCGCGGAGCTCAAGATTTACCCATGACGAGCGATCATAATTAGTGTTGAGAGTGGAGTCGATGACGCACGTGCTGCAAGAGGAGGTAGTACTGTTGGCCGAAAACTCTTAAGGCAAACCTTTCCCTTTTTGGGTTGCCTTCCGATGTTGGAGAGCACAAGCTGGTAACATCTCTACGTGCGCGATCGCTTTATGTGTAGCTCCAGCGAAGCGCCTCATGCATAATGCATGTTTGCAAGATCTTCAGAACCTTACCAGAACTCCACGCACTGTCGGATGGGGTGATCTTTCACCCCATCAGAGTCGCGATGAATCATCATTAAAGGAATATCACAGTTTTGTAGGTGTGTCTGTGCCCTTTTGGCGATGACTCAATTTCCACGCGTAATGTGAGCCTCCGCACAGTGTCTGACCGATCTGCATTTTGCCTGCTCGGTGTCCAGTTCGAGGTAGGACTGTAATTGAATGGGGCCGCACACACTGTTATTAGCCTTGCCGTCCTTGTACGCATGAGATAGTACCGTTCGTTTTCCCAACCTCAAAAACCGTAGTCAACCGTTTGTGAGGGCAGCACAAAAAAAAAAAAAAGATCACTTGACGACCTTGACGGTGGAGCTCGGCAAAAAACGGGAAGGGAGAATGGAAGAGTACCAGTACCAGGGCCCGCGGTAGATCCAGACAGAGCGTATAATAAACATACATCAATTTCTTTTGCTGTGGTTGCGTAAAACGATGCGATGCGGTGGTGTGCGTGCCTTTCACGGCGCCCGCTTTATCTCAGAAAAGAAAAGCCTTCCTTTTGAGCGTGTGTGTGTGTGAGTGCGATCGTGCCTGAGAGGTTGGGGCGCGCTTCACCGTTATTTGAAAAGGTCAAACTGGAGATGCACCAAGCCTCCACCGGTTCGCGTTCTGTTCGTTCGGGGAGCTTCAGTTTTCTTGCCTGTCGTGCGTTGCTTTCTCGCGCGTTTCATTCAGCTCAAGAAACTTGTTTGCACCGGGCGAGTGCGTGCAGCACCACGCGCACCGTGTCGAAAGGGATGTCGCGCTTCTCAGCTTCGATGCAGCGCCATTTTGGGACACGCGGTGGAGGGAGGCCATTTTGAATCTCCTTCTGCCAAGATTCAGCACAAAAAAAAAGCAACCAATAATCGGGAAGAGAAATCACACGATGGTTCTTCTTTCGGGTGGCAGCAGTCTCGAAAGACAGTTGATGAGACTGGTTCGCGGTGTGTTTCTAGTGTTCTTTCATTTATTGCCTACGGGTGCTGTGAAACGTGCCTAAAACCAACCGCGAGATAGCTCACGTAGGTGTGGACGACTGTGACGCACCGTTGCGAGTGCGCGTGCAGGCGAAATGATGCGTTGCGCTTTTCCTTGCGGCTACGGCTGAGGCACGTAGCTCCACGCGGTGTGTACTGTAAACGTCCGGCAACATGACCTGTGGCATAGTTCCGCGAACGGTTGGATGTACGATTTGCAGCTTGCGGCACGTCCTTTTCCTGCATTGAAAAAGGGACAACGCCCCTCAGAACTGTGACCTTCCGCTAGTCGTTCTGTTTCAAGACATTTTCAAAGAAAAAGTTTTCATCACAATACCTTTGTTCTTGTACACAATTCAAGGACTAATGGAATTCGAATAGAATTCTTCAAGAAAGGAGGGAGCGCCGCTCGAGAAAGAATCTCACTCTTTCAGGGTCATTGACATTCCAGCCTTAATGGTTTTCAGGGACAGGAGGAGCAAGCGAGAAGAGCTCAAAGTCTGCGTAGTTTTCACCCCCCCCCCCCTAGGCTTAAGCACGCATCGCCAACATACACGTACGCACCGCGGTGGATTGGAAATTCTAATCGATTGTTCTTGAAGTCTATCTGCTCTGATCGCGTGTGCGTGCCATGAACGTCGCGACGCACTGTTTTGGAATTCTAATCCATATAACCATTACAAGACATAAAATATACACCTTTGGGCATTTAGCAAGGGTTCTAGAGTTTGATGATTTCGTGCTCCAATGTGTTCCAAAGTGCTCTGGTCCACTGGTTTTGTAGTTGTTACTGGGAGATCGGGACGGTTTGGGTGATGACCAACAGCATGTCTGTAGCAGTTTGGACCTACCTGACCCAAGATTATCTTTCCCGTTACGAATGTTGCTCTTGTTTTACAACACCTCAAGGCCCGCAAGGCAATGCGTTCTTTTGGACTCTGGTAATGGATAAAGATAACATTACTCGGGCCATAAACCACTCACCTGCGTGTGTTTTCGTGCCTGATTGCGATAGACTTCAGACTTCAGAATTGGGCAAAACCCCCCGAAACTCTCCCAGAAAGGCCCCGAAAGCGCCGGCCGTTCTCATTTCTTTCTTTCCATATTTGGACATGGGTTTTTTATTTGTTGTTTTTTTTTTTGCACAATAAAATCTCTTTCAACTGCGAAGAGAAAGATGAAAGCGAAAAAAGAGAACATACAAAAATGGCAAATTGCTGGAAAAAAGTTACTCCGATCGCTTTACCGAAATTCGATCCACTGCTGTGGAGCCGAAAAGCATGGTATCTGCATTCAAAGTCGCTCCCCACCGAAAGAAAGAAAGCCTCGTAGCTTGACAACTTCGTGTGACAATTTTCACCTTCTCGCCGGGGTGGACATTTCGCCCCACCGTTCTGTGGCGGATGCTGCCTCTCCGGTGCCATTTACCGCTGGGTAGCGTTGTCTCTGCTTTTATGCAGATTAATGCTCCCGATTAAACGGAAGACGGAGAATGCCGCGCGGGATGAAATGAAATTAACAGCAAAATAACTACAACATCATTCCAAGCCAGTAAAAAAAAAAGTCGAAAGGAGAAACGCGTCAGGAAACGGCCATAAAAATCGGCACCAAAAATTCCGTTTTGGTTCGTGGTTAGGGAAAAATTTAAAACCTTCCCAAAGAAAGAGCCAACAGATAGATTGGGTAAGATGGTAAATGCTTTTGTCGGGATAAGAACAGGCGGGCGGGAGTGAGGGAAAGAGAAGATCGACGTCTTTTTTTTTTACGATCGGTCGACCGATCGATCTACAAACTGGCAACTCTTTCAGCTGGTTCTTTCCTTCGGCCAACGGAGGTTGCTTTCTCAGCGCCCCCGTTCCTGTTCTCGGTGTCCAATGTCATGCGAGCAACATTTCACTGTCCGCAGCGCCACGGTTGGTCGCTGTGTGCCCCATCTCGTTCTCCCGTTTTCTCATAGCGCTTCGATCTCGATCTCGAACGCCGCCCGCAGTGCCGGGCAGAATCGGGTCGTGTCGTGGTCGTCCGTCGCGGGCTTTTGCTTCGGTGCCTCAGTGTGCCGCAGTTCCGCGCAGCGAAACAAGAACTGAAGATTAACGGTGAAAATGAGCGCTCGTCTTGCGGCTCCGATCGTGGCAAGGCTTTGGCGAGGTTGCGTTTCTGGTTTGCCGTGTGCCGTTTTCTTCCCTTCTCCCCAGGTTCTTTGGTGAAGGGGTGCGCTTTCCGCCTTTCCGGTACGAGCTTCGGTGTATGTGTTTTTTGCTTCCTCTTCCCCCAGCACCACCCCACTCCCCCTCCCCCCATCCCCGGTGGCCATCCTCTGAATGTCACGCTGGATCTTACAAGCGCGGCTCCGGTTTTACGAGGGTTTTCTCTTTTTCTTTGCGAGGTGAAATAAGAGCTGAGAAGAAGTTTGCACCCCGGCTGCTTTGGTGTGTGCGTTTTTGCACGGGGTGTGTCCAGCCTACCCCAGCCCGCAGAGGTCAGATGGGAATGAACGGGAAATGAAGGAACAAGTGCTTAAAGGAAAGGAACAGATAAACCGTGCGCGCACTGTGGGCAGCTAAGCAAAAAAAAAAGGGGGCCAAACGGGATAGGATAGGCGGCTTCGGTTGGTTGGTTGCGCCCAGCGCTGGACACACTTGTCGCGGATGTGTGCCTTGGGGAGGTGAGTTGGGGGAGGGGATGGGGGGGGGGTAGTGCTGTCAGGAAGTGGAAGAACTCGAGCGTCGAGGTCATGTGCTTAACACAACGTGCCAAATTCGTTCGTTAGCGTTCGATTGCGGAAAATGAGAAGAAAGGTGTAAGCGGGACGGAACCGGGTTGAAGCCGGGTAAAAGGTGGTCAATGACTTCCACTTGTTAGTAGCTCTTTAAATTGCTTTTACGGTTTTGCCTTGTTTTATTCGAGATCCAGGTTTGTGTAAGTTAAAACTTCGTTTTGTGTGTATTAAGGAATTTAATATAAGTTCAGATTTAAATTATAGAGGGATTGTCGCTATATCTTTGACAGTTTTCTTATTTTCGGAGCTTTTAATTTATTTTGATAATGTCCAAAGTGCTTGAAACACTGCAGGGTTTTTTAAAACAACTAAAAATTAAAATATCATTAATATATCAAATAGTAGGTCCAATTATGTGATTCAGTATATATTGTACAAGAAGTCCTGTAGTTCTAGAATATGGCTGGTTTAGTGGCTTGGATTGATATTTCAAAGACAAAAAAGTAGCTCAAATGATCTTACTTACAGTAGCGACCATAAAATTTGACCAGTTTGCAATTTGTATTTTAATATTTTTGTATTTCAAGCCAAATTGTTTCTTTTTTTATTGTTGAAATTTGAAAAAAAAACAATACTTTCAGGTTTCGTAAATTTCACGGCAATCGTAACGGTATGCAATGTGCAAAGTCGAAACGAAACTCTACACAGTTTTGGAGGCTCTTGAGATTAGTTTCCCTGAATCTTTAGAAACCCTGTTTTAGGTTTATAAATAATGTGTTTATTAAAAAAGGTGTAATAAATTTATTTTAATATTTGCGTCGCATTTCCCATCTTTTGCGAGATTTCAAAATTAGTGCCTAATCTGCTTTCCCACGGACACCGCCTCCCACCGGGGAGAGAGCGCGCCATCTCCGTTCGAAAGATAATGTCACAAATTATGAATACTAAGTGTGTCCGGTTTTGGGGGCGCTAGATGACACGCACACACACATACACGGTGAGCGGCCCAATAAAATGGATTGGGCACTGTTTGTCATCATTTCCTGTCGGCGAAAAGGCCAGAGAACGGCAGCAAATGCAGAGTGTAGGTCGCGTTGCAAAAAGCAAACGCGAACGAAAGAAATCTGCTCAACGTCTCCATTTCCAGCCACCAACCGGCGCGGTGGCATTTAGGGATGTGTCGTTGCTGTTGTTTGTTTGATTTTTTTCATCTTCCTTTTTCCTCACGCCCCCCCCCCCCCCCCCCCTCCACTTTACCCCTGTATCATGTCTTGGGATCTCTAAATGCCACCTTGGTGCTGCCGCAAACAACACAAACCCCTCGGTAAAGCTTTCCAACGCCATTCGATTAACGTCATAACGGCAACGGAGTTTCTTGCCCCCTTCCCCGGCGTCGCCTTCTCAGTGGCGGTAGTGGTGGCGGTGGCCTTACGGGGTTGGGTCGGCTTTTGTGAATAACTAATGAAGCCTACCATCATCCCGTTTTCACCACCCCATTGCAGTGGGGGAGGGTGCTGGTGTGCTTATGAAAGAGCAGAAGCTCTCGGCGAAGCTTCCATTCCACTCCACAGCGGTTTTTGCATTCGCTGCCTACACGCTGGCGCGCTGCAGTACCCCTTGCAACACTCTCTGCCCGTTTTCCAAGCGAGGTTAGGCATTCCCGGACCAGCACGTCCGGGGTGGTAGCCGGGAAATCCCGCGGGACACAAGCGAGAGAGACATTGAACTTTGTTGGATCGATACGGGGAGTCTCGGATGGGTCGAGGCACGGGAATTGCGCCGTTTGAGGTGGTGGAAGGGGACGGAGCCCAACCATTTGACAAACATGTACACCTCAACCCTCAAACTCCCGGTGAAGACCTTGCCTCTGCCCCCTTCAATTCCATTTGCAGAGCACGCTTAAAGGGAAACAGAGAGGAGGGTTTTTGCTTCATCAGGTTCCTCACTTCTTGCGAATGGGTTTTGGATGGACGCAAAAAACGAGGAGTGCGATGATAAAGAATGGATGAAGGATTGCGGCACAGGAACATAAAAATGAAGTCCAGGAATGTGGTGGAACGTTGGAATTTGGTCCTCTCCCCCCCCCTCCTCCAATCCCAAAAAAAAAAGCAAAGAGAGGCTTTCCTGCAGGAACCGAAAAGCTCTTGTGTATATGTGGAGTTCTTGTGTCTTGTTTTTGCATATAAAGTACCTGGACCGTCGCACAAACACATCCAGAGGAAGAGAAGATCGATCGAAAAGATGGCTTCCATCTCATCAATAAATCAGACAACTTTACAAACCCGCAATAAAGGGCTGCATTGCAAATGGGCCCGTTAGGCCCAAGGTACATCTAAAATAAGAGTTCACAAAAATTCTTGTGAAACAACCTGCCAAACACACAAATCTTTGTTGGGAGATCTTTCGCAAGCCCGCGTGCCAGATCATGCACCGTGCACGTTGCAGGTGCAAAATTGCATGTCTTTTAGCCTCTCAAACCCTCGCCCTCCTCCCCTTGCTTCGTCTCCCCAGCCGGTGTGCCAAATTAGACGACTCGAGTACGAGACAAGGCAAGGTCATCCATAATGTCGGCGGCGCGTCGTCACGGTGTGCCGCACTTCGGCCCGTTGTGTGCGGTTTGGCGTAAAATTAAAACCTCACAATTCATAAAGACCTGTGTGTGTGTGTGTGTCTGTGTGTGTAGGGGGGACGTTTGACCAACTTGAAACTTGACTGCCTGAAGCAGCAGAAGAACAAGGGATAGGTGGTGGGACGCCATCTACATCTCCGTTAGTTGTTGCTTGAAGGTCAGACCTGAACTACCGGCGCGCACGGGGGCGCTTTCGTCACACACATATACACGCTGCAGGTCACGGTTGACCACCACCTCCGCATGGAGCGGCCCCGGCTTAATGGTTTAATGTACTCTAATGCTTGCCCTGCGAAAGGGTGTGTGGGAAGGGGATGGCCTTGGCAGGCCGCTCCTTAATCGTTTGTGTGTCATTAGTGACGGATTAGCGTTGCTCTGAGGTCTGACAAAAAAAAAGCCGCACCGCAAAACCGGTCCAAACGTGCGGGGGGAACTGTGGACGTGCAGTAGTCCGAAGGTGTCGGATTGCACTTGCAATCGCTTGGCATTCTTGGCCTCCAACAACTGGGTGAGAGGACAGAGAGAGAGAGAGAGTGTAAAGCGTGACAGATAGCGAGGTGTAGCAACTTGACTGCCAAATATCTGGACGCCCCAATGCACCGGTACCAGACGCTTGGTATGCACTTTTGCTTTACCCTGCCCGGATGTGTTGGGACTGTGCAACATTGTGTGCCACTTGTTGTTGGTCGCCGCTGCCCCTGCTCCAACGAAGGGATTATGGTGGTTCTTCATCACAAAAGCGAAAGGGACCAACAGCAAAATATATGGATCGTGCAAAATCGTGTCCTATCCGGCCATCGATAGTTTTACCAATTCCAATAAATTCCGCGCGCCCTAGACAACTTTATCCTAGCGCATGGCGTTGCCAGCGTTCTGGTTTTGTGATACTGTTAAGTTATGATACAGTTGTCATAAAAGCAAGAATAGAACCGTAGTCGCACGCCCTCACGCTCTCCCTGTGTGTATAAATGCTTTTATTGCTCCATTGCTCTGACTGCATCAGGTCGTTAGCTCACGGGCATGTGTATGTGTGTGTGGGTCGGTGGGACACCCCATTATCCGGTTCTTTAAAGTCAAAAATACATTCCCGGTACGAAATCACGTATCCTTCCCGCGCTCCGCCAAAAACCTTCCTACACGCTGTGACATCTTTACGATATGAGTGCGGTGGTAAAACTCTCCCAGCTAAGGGATGGAAAAGATAAAAGCTAATTGGTGGAAAATCGCGAACCGAATCGTCCATGCAAAAATCCCACGCACACGGGCGTCTCCACCATGGTAATATCTGTGTCGTGGCGCTGGTTCGGTTGGACGTCGGTAAAGTGGTGCTGATGGGCGGTGGATGAAATAAAACCATCGTCCCCTACTGTGAACGCGTTTGGGCAATGGGGTATATATTTTTTTTTTTCGCGCAGATTGAACTGGACTGGACTGTCACAGTTGATACAGCATGGTGGCAAGGTCGGCCGAAAGCCGCTTCGGATGGTGCAATGACCAATTATCGCTGTAAGTTATGGGCTGTCCGGAGGGCCGTCGGCTACAGTTACGGAAGGGTTGTGATAGAGTAGTAGTCTTCTTTGGGGTGTGTTCTGTTAAGCGGGTAAGAAAATCAATTTATTACGCACGAACTCGTGAACCGTGAAGAGGAGAGGTCATGTTAGATTGAAGAGGCAACTAATTTGAAATCAGAAGATGAACTTGACTACTTCACTGATGAGCTTGTTGAGAAAATGCGTTTAAACCGAATGGACTTTTAAATAGTATTTTGTAATTGAAAGGGCCCTGTTATTCAAGGGCTTCAAGGAAACAAATTGATGTTTAAAAATGGGCAAATCTGGCAATAGCTTAGACATCCTTGTGGCTTGCTCGGTCTTTAGAGAATTTGAACCTAAATCTAGCATATTGACCAGTTTCTCTTGAGTGATTGAGGTTGACTATTTTCAAAACGACTTGAGTTATTGAAATAAAATGTTGTCCAAATAATCGAAAGGTGTAAGCGCTAATTATCTTACTCCAGTTACATTACCAGACTCAATGTTCGAACTGATTTGAGTCTCTATTTTACTATTTATTACCAGTGCAAAATAAAGAAGAAAAAGAAAAACAAAATTGGCAACAATACTTTGACGTTGGACTAAAGTTAAATTAATTTAGTGTAAAACTCACTTTCTTAATGAGGTGTATTAATGATATTTGAATATTACTGTTAGGCTATTAAGATTGATTTGGTTTATATGTTATATGACAAACAAAATACTACACTTGCGTTTTGAAATGATCCGTGTGTAAGTCTCGAACTCGTTGAATTCATAGTCAGCCCAGCAGGATGCCACAGAAGAACTCACTCCAAATTACATCAAGTCAAACGTCATTTAGTATTCGAACACCAAAAGTACGCCCCTGCTGTAAGTGGAATGTTTTAACCACGATTATACCATAAACAATCTTCTTAATCTTGAGGTCAAAGATTACATTTTTTTCGCGCCCGACCCTTTCACGCTCCCCGTTAGGCTGCTCCCAATCGGCCAACCTCCCGGAGACTGACCGATGAAGAATATTTAACAGATGGCGTTTGAGGTGAATCGATCATAGCTACACTTCCTCTGCCGACTCTATCACCCCGTATGTGTGCTTGTGTGTGAGTGCTCTTTTTTTCCCTAGCCACTTTTCCTACGTGTCTAATCCGGCCAGATGTAGGGGAAAGGCCGCTTTGGACGGGTATAAATATCACCAACACAGCCCGAGCTCGAGCCATCGCCATCAAGCTGTGGCGAGTTGCTTTTTTGTCTTTTTTCCCTTCCACTTTTACCACCCCAAAGGGGTGGGCGGGGGGTTGGGGGAGGAAGCGATAATGAGGCCCTCTCGTGGGCCTCTCGCTGTCTCGATCGGGATGTCGTGTGGGATGAACTTTGAGCGATCGCCGATCGCATGATGACTCGGCACAGGGCGCAGCGGAAAGCCAGTATGCTCCCAATGTTTTGACAGCGAGCAGGGCAGCACACACTGTTGTGTGCAGCAGTCCCCCCCTTCCCCACCCGTTCCTCCCTGTATTGCTGCTGATGCACTTTGTCCCGCACTAGGGCGTGCGTATAGTAGGTGGCCCGTTGACGTCACGCGTAAAACGCTCGAAGCTCTCCTCAAACCTCGGCGAACGATCGATGCGCCGCTCTTGTTTCGGGATTGCGGGTTGGGTAGATGAAGGAAAACCAGGGTGGAAACAACACGCACACACAATCACAGGGCCCGTATGCATCCAACCGAAATGCATCCAACGAGCCACTTCGTCTGTGTGTTTGTGTCCCAGACGGCGACGTTGACCTCTTCCGCGTTTCCACCGGGGTTGGGGTGTGCATAGCGTGCCGGTTTTCCACCCATCGCGCTTTCTCGCTTTCTCCCGAGCAATGTTATTGGTGCAGTCTGGGCGTGTGTAGCGGTGCAGCCGGCGCGCGGGATGTATGTCTGGGTCGTCGCGTGTGCAATATTCCACCCCTTTGGACGTTGCACTGCACCCCCACAGGCACCACTCGGCTTCTCCGCGCTGAAGGTGATAAAAAGGAAAGATACAAAAAGGTAAACGAACCTCTGTCATGCGGGGAGGGGTAGGAGGTGAAGGAGGGTTTGGTGGCTCCCACCCAACGCATCACTGCACAGTGGGCATCCTGGAACAATTACCGGGGATAAAACTGCAAGTAGCAAACTTGCTATCTGGATGGAATGTAGTATCCATACTTTATCTACTAAAATAAAACTCATTTACATAGTTATATATTAAGTCTTGTATAGAAAAAAACTATAACGTTCTTGTATAATTTTTTTTCTTGGCGATTTCGTGTTCTTGGAAATAGTCTTGTCTAAGGCATGCAAAAGGTGGGTCTGTGGGATAGGTCATTACACCTGGCATATGTTGAAAAATGATAAAAATAGTTATGTTAAATATAAATAATCTTTTTTTTACGTCCAGTTTACGATGATCTAAATTTTAATTCTACCAGTTTTAACAGATTCAAGCTATTAGTTCTTACATTTTGTCCTTACTCCAATTGTCCTTACTCCAGAGGTAAAGGAAAGCTATGTTGCACATGCATACAATTATTTTATACTTTGACGGTTCATTTCAACTAAACTGGTTGAAACGGTTCATAAACAATGAACGGACGGTTCATTTCAACTAAACTAACAAGTGATGCGAGCAGAGATAAAAATACCTGCGTTTAATACTTTAGCACAAAGTAAAATTTAAAATTTATTGTAAACACTTAGTTGTAAGTAATACGGCCTGGCCGCTACTACTGAATTAAAAAAAAAAAAATTAAAAGATTTTTATTTTGCCGTTTCATCTCATTAAATGGCCCCACAGTTCGCTGGCTGTGTGCCTGACTGCATCCCAATTCCTCTCTACCTCTCTCCCTCTCTCTCTCTTTCTCTCTCTCTCTCTCTCTCTCTCTCTTCCTCTCTCTCTCTCACCCTGTTGCACTTCTTCACACCTTTATCTTTTCGTCTAATGGCCGCCAGCACTAGCGTTATGCTAACTTTAAACTATCATTTCAGTCACGGATCTGCTCTCTCCCTTCCATTCTCTCTCTCTCTGTCTATCTACCCCGGTTTTCCTCCCTTGAGCTCAGCTCCCCACCGAGCAGACAACAATGGAACACTTCTCGCATGCAGTATGCACATCCCGAGACTGCACTCGAATGCACCGCCTTCCGCCTTCTTCCTTTATGGGGTCTCCCGTTCCTTTCCCGGTGTATTGATTTTTGTTCGTGGTTCTTTTTTAAGTCTAGCTAAGAACACCCTTCCCAGCCGTTTGTAGGGAGGCGGGAAACTGCTCGTGGAGAAGAATCGTTTGACTTTTGACACAACGCTGCGCCTCTTCAGAGTCATCAACATTACCAGCATCAGCGTCATCGTGGAGCGACCACAAAGCGCGTTGCTGCGTGTTGTGACACGGAAATTTTCATCGTCAACCACAGTAAAAGACTAATTTTATCAGCACGAAGCGATCAGATAAGATAAGCGGAACGAGTGTACACGTTTTGGATACTTTATAGTAAACGTGTAGTGTGCTATTTTAAGAAAAAAAAGTGTGTTATTATAAAATGCATTCTTTTCCGCTTTTTTTTGCTGAGGGGGGTTCCTGTTTAGGGTGCCGCACGTTGGTGTGCCGAGCAGGTCGTGTCCACTTATCTTTATCCTCTTCAATCTCTTACTCACCCGCCCCTGTTCTCTCCCTTCACCAGGCCGTCGATTAATCTGACGGATGACAGCTTTTGAAACGCGGTTTATACTCCGCTTCTAGAGGGGAGAGAGAGCATTGCACACGCCGCGTAGCGCGTTTCCGCTTAAGCACCTCACTGGTCTTCAATCCCCCCCCTTTTTCGCACTCTCTTCTGCTGCCGGGGTTGGGTGAACTTTCGGGAAGTGGATGGACCAGGTCCACACACACACACACACACACACAGACACACCCAGACACCCGGAGCAAGCTAACGGTTCTTTCGCCCTTTCTTCTTTCCGCTCAGCGCAACGAGATTTGCCGCTGTCCCACTGACGAGAAATGACCTTCCCTTCGTGAGGGAGTGGCATTGAGCCCGAACCTGAACTGCAAGCGATGTTCCAACGGGAAGAGCTGTTGGATCTAATGAGAGAAAAGAAACATACTCACATTTCACCTCCACTGTCCCACTAGAGCCAGAGACCCTTTACAGCAGGGAGACGGAATGTGTGTCCACTCCCCTGTCGTTTGACACCCCTTCTTCAACAGTGGATTTATGCCCGGTGCCAAGTGCCCAGTGTCTGCCGGTATTTGGCTCGTTTTTCTCTCCTACCCTATCTCTCCGAGGCTGTACAGATAAACAAACACAGGGAAAAACGAAGAAATAAAATTTTGCCAACGTTGGGAAAATGCGGAAGACGACTCTGCTAGTTGGACGGCAGTCTCGGCCAGTCTTGGCGTTGTGAGGTCTCGTTTTATCGGGCACGGTGTGTGCTTCAACACCCTCACAAACACACACACACAGGGGAACAGGGAAGAAAATGAGTAATAAGATGTTATAATCATTACCCTTTTGGACTCGTTTTCCCTCTGTATCCTCCTCTTTTACGATGTGATTCAGGAATTCCTTTATGTGTAAGTATAAGGCCACAAGACCTTGCAGAAGAAATAGACACCCTTCCCAAAACGGTATCAACGCCCCGTTCATCTCACAGGTTTGCAAATGTTTGGTTCCCTCTTGGTTTGGCCTCATCTCTTTTGACACACTAGTTTATATTTTTGCTCCGTCCCCAAAATGAGGTTAAAGCGGAAAGAAGGAAGCAAGAAAGTTGTGGAGGGTTCGGTGGGGAGGTGGGGGTCTAGCTAATATTTCCGCCTTTTATCGAGGCGTACATGTGTGAGCGCACATTTTTGCACCAAAAAAAAACACATTTAGAGTGGGTGAAATGTATTTTACAGCGGCAGATAATTAGAATCTGGGCCGACGATTTAAGGTGTGTAAGGTGTGTGATAAAATATACTTATATGAAATCGATCGATCAGAGTACGACACTGCTGTTTGGTTTTTGGCTGGCCTTGTCGGATTTTTCCCTACTATCTATTTACTATATCTTTTTTCTGTTTGCGTTGGGGCTATTTTTAAACCACTTGTAATGGGTTGGTTTTGTTTGTTTTATTTGTTTGTTTGGTTAAGGAAGAGATTAACAGCGTTTTAAGCAGGGTTTTCGTTGGTTTGTTGTGTTTTTCCTATTATGTGTAGTTGTTTCATCTTCTTAGATATTTTATTCATTTATTTATAAATTTTCGTTTAATGTGAATAGTTTGACAGGTTTTTTTCTTTCCTTTTTAAAATTATTTCTGAATTTATCTGATGTTCAAATACTCTTAATTAAAATATGAAACATAAAATTTTAACAAAAAAAAATTATAAAGCATTTTCTTTCTTTTCTCAACGAAACATTTTCAACCAACATGCTCTCTATCTCTTTTTCTCTCTGCGTGCTTTCCGGTGCTACACGGGGCAGTCTACCATCCACGTTCAACACTCCCATCTTTTACCGTTGGAAAGTCGAACGAAACGCCGAGCGATAAAAAGCATCAAACAAAACGAACGAACGAACAAGAAAAGTGTAGAAACGAGGTGTGGTGGCGGTACCGATGGGGCCACAATCCAAACCAGGCGTTCTGTGCATGTGTCTGTGTGATTTTGAGAAGGGGTGATTAAGGGTGCAAGGGGGATGATGATTGGGGGATGAAAGCGTGAACCGAAACCAACACATCGATGTGGGGCTTCGGTATGAAAAGGGTGGGGGTAGGTTGGGGGGGGAAAGCACACAACGAAGGGAGCGGGTTTTTGTTTGGTAGCAACAAAGACGAGTGCTCTCCTGCCCTGTCTCTTTTTTCTCGGGCTTTCCTCTCTCTCTCTCTCTCTACGACTGTTAATCTATGGCTTATAAGCCGACCAAAAACAAGCAACACGTAACGTAACCGAAGCTTCCTGCTTTGACGGTGTGTGCGTGGTTCGGCGACTGTGGTGTGTTGGTGATCGAAGATGGCTATGAAGGCACGAAACGCCGCAACGTCTGTTTCATTGTAAGCGGCCCCACAAAACATAACAACCTGAAGAACCATCATGGCGTGCGGTGGTATTGGAAACCTCCCCAACCACACACACAACGTAAAACACCATGCGTCTCCTTCGTCTCAACGGTGACCCTTTTCATCCCCTAACACAAGCATGATGGCAGTCTCCCCCAACCGTACCTAAATCAGCTCACACCAACACCATGGCAACGGAACGATGAGCAGGCGCGCGTACACCAACACCACCGTTCAACCAGCGTGCAGCGACGGGCGCTGATGACGCACATGCAAGGTCGTTGCGTACGAATCCAACATATCTGAAGGTCGTCGTCGTCGTCGTGCCGTGGCACTGCGGTTACGCTGGTGTTGGTGTGGCGGCTCGCTTCGTGCGTGTTAGTTCATCTACTCCCCCCCTCCTCCACCCCGCTTTGCCCTTCCTCAACACCTTCCCTTACTGCTTCTACTGCGTGCGCATTTAGTTGATATGGGGCCACACCGTGGAGCAAGTGAGTGAGTGTCGTGCTGTGTTGTTGGCGGGTAATACTAAAAGGGCGAAATAATCTGACAGATTTCTGGCTGGTGTTTTCATTTTGGCGTTCAATTTGGTGGTGGAGTAGCACCAGTAGCTTGCGTTTTAGATTGCTTCCGTCCGGACGGTTTGCGGCCAATTACACACGCTGGCGAAAATGTAAATAAATACGGCACGGCTTCAACGCGTTCAGACCAGGCCAGCGCGTGTTTGTGTGGAGTGTGTACTTCCGGGCTCGTTCTTTCTTTTCGTTTTTTTTTCTGCCATCTCTTCAACGTGCTCAAGTGATGTGTCTGGCTGGCTGGCTGGCCGGCTATCGATGGTGGTGTGTCCTTGAAACGGGTAGGGAGAAAAGCACACGTACCGTAAACAATGGGAAGTGCCCGGTTGTTTTTGTGGCTGTGGAAGACACTGCAACACTGTCACATGGAAGTGCCTATTTTTCGGTGGGACAATTGAAGAACAGCCTACTGTGCTGCTACTGTAAAGTGTCAAAGGTTCGCGAACTGCTAAACTAGTGTTGGATAAATCATGATCAGGTTCATGAATCGAAATGAATCTTTGAGTTGTGTAAATAATTAAAATCATGACTAAAAATATACTTGAATCTTAAGTTGGCTGAAAACTAAAATTCATAATTGTAGATGCTCCTGAGTCTTCCTGTTCATGATTTTTGGTATTTATAAATGGATGAATATTAGGATTAAGATTCAAGATACGATTCGTGATTTAAGATTCATAAGAATAAATCTTTGTAAGATATTTATTCGGAGTTAATTAATTCCTTTTTCTTTCTACTAATCTGTTTTATAGAAATGTTGGTAACATTCTTTCTGCGCTGTGCCGATTAGAATGCTCACCTCCGTGTGTGCGTGAGGGCGTACCTTAGTAACCGGATATACGGAACGCGCAAAAACAGAAGGTCGATCCTCCCGCGTTGATAACAGCCGCAAGCTTCAAGGACGGTCGGAATCCAGTAACACACATACAGACAATCAATGAGAATTATGACATCGACGGAGATGAACGGAGGCGGCACAGGTACACCGACGACGACGACGACGTCCCGCGGTAGTAACGTGTCCGTCACGACGATCAACTGTGACGATGGCAGTATGGACGGTGGCGTTGGGGCAGTCTTTAAGCACAACAACAACAATAACAGCATCAGTAATAACAACAACACCACGACGAGTAGCAGCGGCAGCGTCAGCAACAGTGTGAACAACAATGCTGGCAGCACGATGATGGGCAGTTCCGGCGGTAGCCCGGTAGCGTCCACGACCGGTGGCATCTTTGGAAACGTGAGCGGCGGAGTGCGCATCACCGTGCCGAAGATGGAAGAGTCGGACGAGTCGGATACGGAGCTGTCCAATATCGAGAAGACGGCAGCGGCGGCGGCAGCCCTAACGAATGGCGTCAATATGCGGGAAGAGCGCAGCGCCAGCAAGAGCCTCCCACGGCCAATGTCCTGGGAGGGCGAGCTGTCGGAGCCGGAAGAACCGATGCTGGTGGACAATGAAAACTCGAGCTCTAGCTCGAACGGCGTCGGCGGGAAGCTGGTGATAGCGCCGATCGACCCATCACCGATCGCGATGATCGTGCCGAAGCGGGAAGAGGAGGACACCGAGCCACCGACGTCCGGGCCGGGCATTACGGAACCGCTGGCACTGACCGCGTCCAGCAGTAGCAGTAGTAGTAGCAGTAGTCATAGTGCCGTTCCTTACAACCTTTCCTCCCACGGGCCCAACGGGCACGGGAACTCGGCAATTCGGAATACCGGTAGTAGCAGTAGCTCCAGCAATTCACCCTTACCGAATCGGATGATGATCAAGCCGGAAGCTGGGCTTCCGCTGATCAATCCCGGGCTGGCGTACAGCGTGTCCGGGCTCGGTAACTCCTCCAACATTCCAGCGGCTGCCCCATCGCCGTCCTCGTCGACGTCGGGAGCAGCAGCAGCCGCCGCCTTGAAGAAGGGCCTGCCGGATGTGATAAATCTAAAGTACGAGCTGCCACCGGGAGGTGTCGGTGACCCGGGCGGTGGTCTGCCGCCAGGGGCCATCCATTCGCCACTGCTCGTCCGCTCGAAGACGTCGCTGCTGCCCGCCAATCCCAGCCCCGACTCGGCCATCCACTCGGTGTACACGCACAGCTCCCCGAGCCAGTCGCCGCTCACCTCCCGCCATGCCCCGTACACGCCATCGCTCAGCCGGAACAATAGTGATGCGTCGCACAGCAGCTGCTACTCGTACAGCTCCGAGTTTAGCCCGACGCATTCCCCCATCCAGGGCCGGCACAGTATCTTCGCCGGCGGGGCAAGCGGGTCAGCGAACGGCGGTGGCAGCGCCTCGTTCAATGGGTCACCGTTGCATCACTCAGTATTATACAAACCTATGCTGGACAGCGAACAGCAACAGCAACAACAGCAGCAGCAGGCACTGAAGCAGTTGGCGGCAGCGGCGGCCGCAGCCGCCCAGGAGGAGCCCCTGTACGAGGGCGAACATTTGCCTTCCCCGGGGATATCACGACAGCAGCTTATCAACAGGTAGGCTTAGCTACGGTTGTGCCTCTCGTATCATAATATCTTTCCCGGCGTGACCCCAATTTGATTTGCCTTTTTTTTTGCTTTGTTTCGCTTTCCCAGCCCGTGTCCAATCTGTGGCGATAAGATATCCGGTTTCCATTATGGCATTTTCTCGTGCGAGTCGTGCAAGGGCTTCTTCAAGCGTACGGTGCAGAACCGTAAGAACTACGTGTGCCTTAGGGGGGCAGCCTGCCCGGTAACGATAGCGACACGCAAAAAGTGTCCCGCTTGTCGGTTCGAGAAGTGCCTTCAGAAGGGGATGAAGCTGGAAGGTATGTTATAGAATAATATGTCTCTTGAATGCAGAGTTTTGCGAATCACAAATTGAATCTTGCAGTAAAATGCTAAGATGCAGGAATCTTGAGATCTTTCAGAATCCTGAAAAATCCTTGTAAAATTATGATCTTAGAGGTATCATGAATAGTCTTAAATTTCCTAAATCTTGAACGTTTCTAATGTCCTAAGATTCCTCAAAAATCATCTGAGATCCAGATTTATTGATTCATTTTTAAGACTCATTCAGAATGAAGATTCTGAATTCAGAAGTATCAATCAACAGTGAAAGGTTCCTTAAACATCTTTCTTCCCGCCTCTTCGCTTTAGCTATACGTGAGGATCGAACACGTGGAGGACGCTCGACATACCAGTGCTCGTACACGTTGCCCGGACCGATGGGAAATGCGGGCGGTGGTATGCAGGCTGGCGACTCGCCAGGTGCCGGACCATTCCAGTACGGTGGCTCGGTACGGTCACCGTACGTTGGAGGAGGTGCCGGCACGCACCTCGGTGGTGTAGGAGGTCAGCAGATGAAGATGGAACCACCGGACGGTGGTATGATGATGGGCGGATCGGGATCCATGAGCGGTGGCAGCGGTGGCAACAGTGGTGGTATGAATGGCAATGGGCCCGGGGCTGACGGTGGCAGTAGTTCCGGTGGAGGCAATCACATGCAACCAGGCATTCCAGTTCTGTTGCAGGTAAGGATTGGTTGTTCGGAAGTAGAGTCTTTAATATACACCTTAATGCTTATCCTATCGTTCTCAGGAAATCATGGACGTTGAACCACTGTGGCAGTACAATGCCCAGGAGCTGGCACGACTCAACCAACCCGCAACGAACGTTAGCAGCGCAACGATCGCCAACAATCCGATCCTTTCCAGTGCCGGCATCTCGTCCGACAGCAGTCCCGATCTGATTGCGAACCTCTGCAACATTGCCGACCACCGGCTGTACAAGATCGTCAAGTGGTGTAAAAGTCTGCCACTCTTTAAGCACATTTCCGTACGTATTTTGTGTGGTGTCCGTCTGTTAGAATGATATTTATTTAAAATGTTTCCTTTTTGTAGATCGACGACCAGATCTGTCTGCTAATCAACTCCTGGTGTGAGCTGCTGCTGTTTTCGTGCTGCTACCGATCGATCTCGACACCGGGCGAGATAAAAATTTCCCTCGGCAAGTCGATCACGCTGGAACAGGTTAAAAACAGTGGACTGCAGGTAATGTATTAGTCGCTTTTAACGCAACGAAAGCTCGCTCTAATTTCGTTCCTTTTTTGCCGTTTCCGTTTCACAGACCTGCATTGAGCGAATGTTAAATCTAACCGATCACCTTCGACGATTGCGCGTCGATCGGTACGAGTACGTCGCGATGAAGGTGATCGTGCTGCTCTCCTCCGACACATCGGAGCTGAAAGAGTCGGAAAAGGTACGAACCAGCCAGGAAAAAGCGCTCCAAGCCCTGCAAGCCTACACCCTAGCCCACTACCCCAAATCGCCGGCCAAGTTTGGGGAGCTGCTGCTGCGCATTCCCGAGCTACAGCGCACGTGTCAGGTAAGTTTAGGGATGGGTTTAAAAATTCTTGCAGTGAGATCTTCTCTCATACCACTCCCTCCCATTCTTCTTTCAGGTCGGCAAAGAAATGCTCACGATTAAACCGAAGGATGGCGAGGAGCCGTCGTTTAATCTGCTAATGGAACTGCTCCGTGGCGAGCACTAAACTGACAAGACTTCTTTCGCTAACGCTATTGTGTGTGCCTCCCGAAACGTCTGCGATGATGACCCGTGTTGAACACACACACAAGACAAGGCCAAGGTTTCACGATTTCGCAGGGGTGCTGGAACACCCGTCGACACGTGTCGCTGAGACGAGAGCAACGAGAGTAGTGTTTGATACGGTTGTTGTCCGTGTTTTTGTTTTTCAATACAACACATCCTCAGGATCTTCGTCGTCGTAGCGTGGGAAAAGGGAAAGAATCGATCGATTTCGTGTTATTAGAGAAGACACACAAACACACATTACTGTTTTCATAGAAAACACTCTTCCGCGGGAGAGTGCCGCTAGATAGCTTTGTAAAGGTTATGTTATTCTATTTTAAACATGTTTTTTGTTTGTGTGTGTAGTTCCCCACACATTTGTATAGTGTAACGAGCGGGTTAAGGAGTGTTGCCGTCAAACGACTTCTGTTTCGGCTTTTTCAAGCTTGATTTCAGGCACGATATCAAAGCGGAGAAGATTCGTGCAGAGGAAATGAGTTTTATTTTACGTTCGTCATCTGATTAGTTATGCCTAGTTGCTAGTTTTAACGTAGTTATGGAATCTTCACCCGCCCGCTATTTCCCACGCCCCCTTTTTACACACACACTTTTTATACACACAGAATCCGGATAGTGGTAGCAGTTGCGTGTACCCGCTCCACAATAGTGAATCGTTTTTAATTTTTCATGCTCATGCTTGCTGTTAAACCATCTATTTGCCCGTTTGTTCGTTATACTAAATCAAAATGGTTATGTTTTTTTTTTGTGTGTTTATAGTGAGCTGTTAAGCTTCTCGTTTTTAAAACTACAACTTTACGCAAACATTAGCTGTCGGGCATCCCTTGTAGCAGCGCGATCTTGTAGATGCGATCTTTTCCAATGACTCTTAATCTTTAAGACGCGAGCAAATGAAAAATAACAAAAGAAAAAAAAAAACACCACGGTTTCTCCATATTAAAGTGAAGCGATAACACAAGGCAAACATTCTAAACTTTACCGGAGTAGGAACAACTATTTTCGATGCATGCCAATCTCAGCTGCCAGCCAGCGCTGAGCTCAGATATACATACACTCGACCGATTGGATCTAAATACCACCGAAGATGTAACGGCGGGGAAGGATGTCCTTCCGTGCTATTGCGCAAATTGTAGCTGAAAGTGTGTGCCTTTCTTTGCGCATTGAAGGAGATAAAATGACAAACACCTGCAAAAGAAAAACTCCCGGAGAAAGAAGAACAAGACATCAGTGACACCCTCGAATGAGGAGTGTCGTGTAGTTTTTTTTTATTAAAATTCTGTGGTGGGAAGAGTAAAACGTATTTTGGCAGACAGTTGATTCCCTTCTCCCGCTCGGGAATGGATCTTTATCGACGTATACATTGCGTGCGTAGGGCATCACGAAACCCCGAGCAAACGATTATCATCAAAACACATAAAAGAGACACGGTGAAGCAAACGAAAACAGAAAAGAGGAAAGGAAAAAAATCGAAATGATAAAACAAGCATCAAATGACTGAAATTTTTAGCAAATAGAGCAATTAATTAAAAACTAGTTTGTAAGGTAAGGGAGGCAAAACGGACAGCAGTGAGGCAGCGCACCGTAAGATTGGCTTTCCGTTCTTTTGTCGGTTTCGGTTTGTTGGGCAAAAGAATGTGCGAAAGACTGATTGCGTTAGCGGTAGCAGGATTGTACATACAGCAAAGCCTACAGGCGACGACAGAAATAGTTTAAGTGTAACTTTCTTCGTTTTCCCTTTCCCATTTCGGCCTTGTTTTATTTCTTGTCGGAAACCGGATGCCGGTTACGTACGGGGATTGTTACACACGCCGTTTGCAATTCCTTTTCCCGTGTAGCTGTTAAGTTTCGCCCTTCGTAAGCTTAGGCTAGGTAAGCTCGCGTACGTGCGGTGAGCTTAAAGATTCGTGCGTACGTACTATATTTACTGCTTCCAGTGCATGTGTGTAATATTTTAAAACTTACTTTTAATACAACGTCCGTCATGTGCCGCCTGAATGTTTCTTGAGTCCGCTGGAATTGTCCCTTTTCTCTTTGTTTAGTGCAATACTCGGATGATGGAAATCTTTAATTTCCCCATGTTTCATCACAAATCGAAAAACCACGTGCTTCTTTCCTTAGTGGTAGCTTGGACGTTAGAAGAAGGATAAAGCGAGCGAGAGAAGGAGCAGGAGGGAGAGAGAGAGTCCTTAAGAAGGATCAAAATGGCATTTTTTATGTTTTAAAGCGTAGTTCGAAACACATCCCCTCCCTTTATATAATTCAAGTCGATCGAACGATCAAAGCTCTTTTTCCTTTTCGTTTTTGTTTTTTGGTTTGCTCATAAGATAGTAAACAAACATTGCCTTGATGATTATTCACGTTGCCGGTGGCAAGGCAAAGGGAAGTGAGACAAAATTTCATAACAACAAAAATGTGATCGATTTAATTATATTAAACCGGCAGTCAGTTATCGGTTGCAGACCGAGTGCCGTCTGTGGAGTGAAAGATTTTTACAATTTTTGTTTTTGTGTAGCATTTAAGAAGATGAAGCGAGTGTGTGTGTGTTTTTTTTTTGGGTTCTGGACTCCCCTTGTCGAAACGGGGTGCCGGAGTTTGTTTTACTGTTTGTTTTCTATTTTCAATTCTTTATCCATCTTTTTAACGATACTTCGTGAGCTGGTGTAACAAAACGCCTCCCGAACGTTGCGAAATATGGATGCGCAAACAGGGGCGCTGCGCACAATGAGATGAAAATTATATAGCAAATTATACCAGCTACTTATATACATATAATGCAAATATTGATAGATGCAAATTTACTGTTTAAACTCGGAATCAAACGACGGCGAAGGAAGGAAGGCGATAGGAGAAGAGCAAGCATTCTTATGCCCGTTTAGTGGAAAATAACGTAACGAATAGGAAGAAAGCGGTGCGGCAGGTGGAGTGGACACAGTATTTTAGTTGAAGCTCTCCAAACCTCTAGACTTTGTTGAATGTTCAGCTGCTTCCTTTAATCACACGCTCTTGCGAAGAAACGAAACGAGGAAGCTTCTGTTTCGAGGGCAAATCATTCTCGAATCTGTGCTTTTGGAACGTTTCCCGCCTGGAGCGTTTGTACGGAAAAGAGGGCAGAATTTTGTACTTAAACTTAATGATTAATGTTTGAAAGAGTTTTTTTTTTGTTTTACAACGTGTCGAGTATAGGATCGGCAGACCGGAATGGAAACTTGCTTAGAAGAAATGTGTTTGTTTTTTTTTTGTTTCGTCCAACACACTGTGGGTGAGAAAAGCTACGCAAAATGGAAGAAAGTAAAGGAAAGCAAACAATACAACGCGTATAGAAAAAAAGTGACATCGAGCGATGGAAGAATTTTTGAATAAAACTATACTTTATAATGTAGTTTGTGGGATGTTCAGTAAAATGGCTTATGAAAGAAATAAATTAAAAAAAATTCAGCGAAACCTGAATAAGAAAGAAACTTGAGCAACATTTACAAACTTCTCTGAAAAAATGGCTTAACTACCTCCAGAAAATCCTCCGTTGCATGAGATTCACAATGCAACCTTATAGTGGTTGTAGCGAAAGCTGTTGGTCCTTACCCAATTTTATCATAAGGAGGATTCTCTCATATACGTGTCTCTCATATCCAAGCTTCACTGTATATTTGAAAGGTAATTCTTGACCGGTTTGATTTAGTCACGTGGTTAGAACCGTTATTTCTTTGTCCATACTAATACATAGAGCTAAATTTAGATCGTTATTGTACTCAAACGACGCTTTAATGTATCCAATAAGGCATAAATACTCTTTTTACAATAATTATTAGTTTAATTAAACTTTTAAGAATCATTTGAAAGATCAGATACCAAGTAAAGTGTTCGCATTTGTACAATTATCTATTTATCCGTTACTTTGAATTTGAAATTTGAGTTCGAAAACATGAACTTTCGACCCCATTTAAAATGTTAACCATTTCTGATAATTTATACATAAAAATTGGATATATTACACCTTATTAGTAAAATCACACCTTGAATAAATACAGTTAATGTAAAAATATTTCAAAGATTTAAATTTATTTCCAAGCAAAAATCGAAATCTCGCATTTCGCCCGGTTCATTCGAACACAACCACCCGTTGTCTCTTTCTAGCCAATGCTTCTCTTTCGCACAGTATCTGGCCTTCAGCCTATGGGCTACCCTCATGCACCAAACCGGTCACAGCACACTATGGGCTTCGGGCCCTTTTCGACCAAACTGCAATAACGTTTGACACAGCGCACTGACAGACAATCAAAACAAAACAAACAACCAACGAAAGTGGACGTGCGTGTGTCGGGCTCGCGCTTTTATCGACCTTTTGCCGTGAATTTCCCTTTGCCTGCTGAGGTGGAAAATCGCATCTGTGCAGCAATCGTGGTGTTGTACTAAAGTGAGTGTTCGCAGCAGGGTTTAGCCAGTGGGATGTAGTTAAGCTTGCGGGCAGTGCATAAAACACCGTGGGAAAGCACCCCCAAAACTGCCCAATACACATTCACACTGGGAGGATGGTAGACTTTTCCCGGGGAAACCCCTTGCACGGTCCGTTACCCACACGGTTGTTCCCATTCGTGTTTCGTGTGTGCAATTTGTAAACAAACCCAAATTTAGATCAAACGAAACGATTGCGCTTTCTGGTCTGTTTTGTGCTGGTGCGAAAAGCGCCGCATTTTATCGTTC
This sequence comes from Anopheles epiroticus, assembly GCA_000349105.1. Lineage (NCBI taxonomy): Eukaryota > Metazoa > Arthropoda > Insecta > Diptera > Culicidae > Anopheles > Anopheles epiroticus. Next base: position 523,204 of record KB671598.1, on the reverse strand, counting down.
ACTTGCGTGTTGTCCTTTTAGTCCTTTCGTCCTCAATTCACAAAGATTCGTACACGAGAGCAGCTGACCAGGCAGGCTTGCTTGTCCGCCAATGTCACCCTTTTTCCCTAAGCTCTAATTTCTATTTTCATATTTTGAGTAATTCCGTTTGTTTTCTTACCACCGCCGTTTTCTCACTTTGTAGCAGTCCGTCGTCGATGTCCCGGGGCGGTTACAGCATTAATTGGCCAAATCGGTGTTGCTCAGCCTATCGTTTGCAGCAAGGAAGGGCGAGGGCGCGGGCGCTCGGTGTGGTAGGGAGGAGAAAAAGCAAGTGAAAGTTGGCGCGCCGCCTCAAGAAAAGACGGTGACCGTTGCCGTACGCCGCCGGGTGAACGAAGTCAGTGGGAGAAGGTGAAAAAATAGCAGAGAAGAGTAAAAAGAAGCAAGAGTCTAGCGGCTCACGTGTGTGTGGAAAGTGGTGGAAAAGGAAAATTCGGTGGAGTCATAACCCCGTTTTGCTATAGGGTGTTTTTTTTTTGGGGGCAAATAGAGTGTGCAAAGCAGATCCAGAAAGAAAATCCAGTGTGTGGTGAAGTGTATAGAGTATAGCAGGATACAGGAAAGAGTTTGAAGGAGCAAAGTAGGCTTTGCAATTAGTTGGTTTTGCTGGCTCACAAGTTCGTGAGTTTTTCGCACTGAGAGACACCGAAGTCAACGCAAGCAGTTGGAAGCGGAAGGATATGGCCGAATGATCTAAGGTAAGTGGAAAGATCCAAATGGTTTAATTCCTCGAGAGAAGCGAAAGACAAAGTGGGGATGTAAAGGATTGGAAATGATTGTTCAAGAAGGTTCCTACAACGGCTCAAAGGTGTATGGATCATTTTACCCATTTTTGAGAAAAGAATATTCGAGATGGTATCAACAAACTTTATTTCTAGAATTTCTATCTAAGAATAATTAATCAAGTATCATTTTAACGATTTGTAAGAAATTAATATTTAAAGTGATCGTATTCCATTTTTGACAATCTATCGGCCATCTCTTTGCTGTTTGATAGAGCAAAGTTTACTGAAGATGTGATTTCAAAATTCTGTTCTTAACACAGTTACAAAAAACGCCTAAGAATTTTGGAGAAATGCAAACAACATTTGTTTATTCAAGTGCTTTCGAGCAAACAAAGGCTAGACAAAAGTGTTCTTATCGTTTCACCGATAAACCTAAGCACTTCGGAAGCTATGTACCATTATGTCAGCTGCTTTATATTTGTTCAAGCGTTCCTTATCGCTACCACAACAAGCAATCACAGCAATGTTATCGTTGTTGTTTGTCGCACTTATGTTTTACAGCTGATGCTTATCGGGAACGAGCTCCAATCTGTCCTGAAGTGTTCTCTCCAACACAATGTTGCTTACGAAAGACACACTTTTAGTCACAAATTAATGCAATATTCAAAAATGGGTAAAAACAGCTTGATTTGATGCTTCGAGGCTCATCTTCAACGCTCTCGTACACCACGTGAGATTGATCGAAAAGGAGATGGATTGTGCGAAACAACGGCGGTTGGGGTGTTGCAGAGGGGATGTATTTTTTTATTTTTTGGGAAACCTTCCGTGTTTTGATGGTTTCGAAAATTTGCTGCCGCTCTTTAATTACGTATAGCGGGGCCAGTAATGGCGGGGCGGTATTGCACGCGAACGGCTGCACGACTTTGCGCGAACGCAATCGCGCAAACGGTCGGTTGCAGCAACATTCGCACGGGGTGGGAAAAGCTGTGAATTTTCCCTCTCCCAAGTGTTTGACGGTTCAGACGGTAAGGTGCCGAGATGGTGGCATGATGTGAGAAATGGCACGGTTTAAATATTCTCATCCACTTTCCACTTTTGTTTTTCTTCGAGCGTTGGGTGTGTTTTGTTTTGCCTGCACCAGCAGATCGTTTCGATCGTTTTCCCATGCCCGCAGCGTCATGATCATAATCGTTCGGTAGCTGTAGGAGTTGTCCGGTAATTGCAATCCGGTGTTATAGTGGCTATTATAAACGTAACCGTTGTTTGCTTTAGTTCCTCGAAGCAAATATCCTTCAAATATTTTTTTTAAAAGAAAATGTATATTTTTCTTCAAAAAATCTACTTTCAAGCTTTTCTAACAAAAAACTCTTATCTCTTATGCTAATTTTATCTACGAGCAACACCAAAGAGTTCGTAAAGTATTTAATACTTTTGACCGTAAAGTCCCTCGAGAATGATCTCCAGCTGCCATGCGTCCGACGATTGCTTTTTCTTCAGCTCGCTCTTCCTCACCGAAAGGGCCGGTATAACATTCGGGGGCGTCTTGGTGGTAGTACTTCTAGTCCCGATAGAAGTTGTAACCGTCGCCGTTGTGGTCCGCGCGTACAGATCAAGCTGATCGTCCCGGAAGCACTGGTAGAGCGTCCGGTACGCCGCCGTACACTTGCTCAGCTTGTGGCGCTGCTGCGCCGCAATACACTCGTTGGCCCGTGCCCGAAACACTGCCTCGTCGGCACACGATTCGCACTGAATGTACAGCCGCTCCACGTTCGGTCCGTGCCGATCCGTGTACAGTCCCGTCTTCAGTCCAACGCACCGCACGAAACACTGCGTCTCGGGATCGTCCGGGAACTGTCCGTCCTGGTACTGGGCCAACCGGCTCGCCTCCAGCCCAAACACATCCAAACAGTCCTGCTGGATCTGCTTCATCTCGAGCGCGGTCTTGGGCACGTAGCGATCCACCCTCTTGAGATAGCCGTACTGCTGATGGTAGCAGAGAAACGATCGATGTGCCCTTTCGCACACATCCGTCACGCTCGGTTCCAGCGCGTCCAGGCACTGGCGGGTGCGGTTCCGATAGCACTGATCTTCCGGCGCCGGCTCGTAGTACTGTCGGATCGTTGCCTCCCGCAGCCCGGTCGTGTCGTTCCAGAAGCGTAGCAGCACACCGATACATCGCACCAAACACATGCTGTCCCGATCGGCCGGGTATAGGAGCAGGTTGTACTCCTGATCGAGTCGTTCCGGCGCAATACCGAGCTGGGTGGCACATTCCTGCAGCGCTTCGTCAAAGGTCGTTACGGTGGTGCAGTTGTTGGAGACTGGCAGTGTGTTCGCGTCGGCAACACCGACCAGCATCACACGGGCCAGCCACGCCAGCACCAACAGACCGGTACGATTGGAATACATTTCGTCTTCTTCGGTGGTTCCGTTTTGTCCCAATTACCTTTCGAATGGGTTTATATAGCAACGTGTGGATGATCCGCCGGTTTTGGTCGAAGATCACGTTCGTGCCCATCCACAGAGAACGAGAGAGAAAGGTCATGATCAACATGGCACACCGTGGGTTAGTTAATTCTAGTGAACCACGTGTGCTACGTGTGGTGTGTGGCAGGTGAACAACACGTACAGAACACGGTGGACTTGATCATCAAATCACCTACTTTGCGGCGTCATTCGTAAGTGATTGACCGAACCGGGTTGACGGTTTGTGATGTTACGGGAAAGGCAAAACCGGGTCTGCTACATTCTCTCCGGGTAGCGTTGACTGCATTTCACCCCGAAAGCGGATGCAATTGCGTGTATACTTTCTCTTCTCCAAAAAGCGTGTTGAAGAAATTGAACTCCAAAAACTGGTGACGTTGGAACTTTGGATGTTAAGGAATTGTTCTGTTTTATTGACTTCGTTCGGGGGTTTTTGGAGTTGAGTTTCGTGTCTGTACAAGCCCGGCTACGGCTTTAGAATCGTGACTTTCACAAAAGCACACGGACCAAACCGGATTCGGGAAGAACGCATGCAACCGGTGGGCAGATTTTGAAAGAAGATATTAAATTAACGGTGCATAAAGTGCTGACTATCGGGCGATGCGGCGTGTGTGCGATGTGTTTAGGGCAGCTCGAAAAAACACCGATGGAGAAAGGAATTAAACGGCAAAAAGGGAACTGAACTGTAGCAACTGTAGCGCAGACCCACAAGACCCGCTTCTCTTTTTGTTTTGGAATGGGTAGCCCTGGGAAGAAGTAGTTGAAGATAGGAATTATGTTCTTTTTTGGGGGGCGAAGACTAACAGCTTTTCCCACCTGTCCGGTGGTGCGGCTTTGGTATGTGGGAATGTGTGCGTACGTCCGCGATTACTTTAATGGATGTACCATTTGACGGGTACCCAAGGTCTAGGCTTTTATCTTCTTCCCCTTTGGGAGATTATCTCGGAGCACTTTTTTTTTACGATCAACTGCTCAAATTACTTCCCGAATTAGTTACAGTGAAGCAGTGATGTGTTTATCGCTTATCGCATTTTTAGCAAGACCCACAAATCCCGATGATCGCGCACTCCAAGACACTCGCGCACGCGTGCTACACAGGTTTTTTTTATGTTTGGCTATTTGTTGTGCAAATTAATGTTCACGAATCAACTGGTTTGTGAGTGGCGGCGGTACACCGGAACCGGTGTTTCTGTGGCGAGGTTGCATAATTTTCGACCATCCGCTGTCGAACTGGGTCCAGTTCGAATTTTAAGCCCCAGCGCTTTATCGAATGCGCACCCGCACACTGCAACGGAACGGGCGTCCTCCGCCGTTCCAACTCATTTGAATGCGTTTGGCAGTCTGGGCGCGACAGTGACGGTCACAGTAGACCCCTCTCGCCCCTCCTCACAAGCGACTACAATGTCCGTGGTCCGGTTTTGGCTGGTGCGTTAATAATTTGCATAATTTCTGTGCCGGTCGGAGCCCGTCTGTGTCGGGAATACCCGTCGAGCGAGCGAATAACAATTTTTTTGTGTGTCGTTAAATTTGGTTCTTATTAAAAATATCCCAACGACGTGCGGGAGTTTTTATTTGTCGGGGATCCCTCAGGGGTGCCACCACACAGACCCTTCGGATTTCTCTTTTGATGTTGCTGTGGATTGCCAGGACGACGCGGGTAAACGGTTGGTTTAATTTAAGGTTAGACACGTACTCTTTTGGAGCTGGGCCAATTTGGGAGGGCTAGTTGGCCTTTCCTATGATGGACTTTCGGCCACATGATTAAATATAGGACGCTGGGAAGGTGTTGGCAGTGGCGAGAGAAAGTCTGTGCGGGGGTGTATAGATTGTGATAGTGATTAATTTGTTTATTAGATCGGTGTGCCTTAGAAAAGATGAATTTCAAGGCTGCTTTAGAATATAAATGTTGATTGGAACTGCTCATTTTAGTTTCTTTTTAAAATATCAAAGGCAGATGACATGAGAGTTTAATACAGAATTACACTTCAAGGCAGTTTGGATCTTCCAAAGAAAAGCGATGAATATCCAGAAATTGGCAAAGATTGGCAGAAAGAGCCAAAGAAATCTAAGCTGTGCATATGCAGATCGATGATCATGGAAAAGATTCCGTTATAAAATCAAGGTTCTTGAAGTCTATTTCACAAATTCTGAAGGCACGTTCTGGAATCTCTAAAAGATTAAAGGTAGAGAATTTCAAAGTATTTGTAGATGTCTCAATTTGAAGCGTTCGTACTCTTATTGGACCAAAATATAAATAATGGGCTATCAGGCACTAACTTACTTTAATATCTTATTTATAATACCTCGCTTAACAAGCAAAAGGTCGACGCCGAATGGGCCACAATGACGCAAACCAATAAGTTGATCTAGTTATTGCGCTACATGAGCATATTAGACGAAAAGGTCTCACATCTGCCAAACCATATCCATTTACAGTCTCCAATTGCATCAATGCCCTTTTCCAAATCGAGACCCGTTGTCCAGCGAAACAACACTCTACTCGACTGCAACTCGACCACTTACCAACCTAATCAAACCCTACAAGAGCATGCTGTATCGCTTGCCTGAAGTACGCCAGTAGCTTCAAGATACGGACCCCTCTCTAGGGAGAACAAGTCTAATGGCACTTGTTGGCTGAAGTAGCGTTGGTCTTTCGCTCTCTCTATGTCTTACTCGTTACAAATGGAGGGCAGGCGTGCTACCGGATCATGTAATCGTGCCTGTGTCTCTCTTTTGGTGCAACCGAAAGGGGCCCCTGCTTCTACTGCCCTCTATCGTGCTGTCTGGTTGAAAGTAAACCAGTTGATTACGCACCGTGTTCGATCGCGCATTCGAGAAGGGCTTTTCCATAAAGCGAAACAAATACCCCAAAACCACCGGACCTCAAGCGCCTGGCGTGTTTGCCAGATTTTAATAACGTTTGAAGAACGTGAGTGGCTCGTCAAGATCATGTTAATGGTGGCGGTGGTTGTGATTCATCTCTTGTTTGTAATGTAATTTTAGGGTTTTTCCAGTTTGGCTCGAAGGAATTTGTATATACACCGTCAAGATGTCGACGCTTGTGTATGTTTTCTTTTTGGTTTGTCGAGCGATAAGTTTGCTAAACACAATTATTGACCGTTGTATTAACCTTTGCTTAATTAGTGCTATTCAAAGTCGGGCAAGTTCTTTACTGTCAAAGCCACTGGCCGACGCTCGTAAATCAACGATAGATGAATGTTAGTCTCGACCGTCCGCTTGCCCGACACGCCACTGTAAGGCAAACCATTTTGACGGAAAAGTAAGAAATCGAGCAAGGTCATCCAGTTCCAGTTCCTCTACCTCCCCGGACGGTAACACCGATCTCGCCTTGCTTAACCCTTCCCTCGTCAGTAAACGAAGCAGAAAGTTTTGCTTACAGTTTGTTTAGCTAGAGCGTGGGCCCACCGCGTTCTCTGGCATCTCTTCTTCGCGTGGGGTTGGTGGTTGGGCGCTAGTTTCAAATAGTTTTCATTTTCTCTGCGTGTTTGCAGACAAACCATGGCATGCCGCATGTGTTTGCATATGGATTTCAAATATCTTATGCTCTTGTTGTGCCCAATGCCCTCGAGCGTGGTGTGCCGTGGTGGTGTTGGGAGAGTGTGAACGTGGACGCCCGTTGTGCTCTGCAGTCGTTGATGTGGTTTTGGTTTCAGTGGCACTCTTCTCACCAGTGGACGTGGGCGGAAGTGAATGAGGGGAAGCAATTTCTTATCAATTGTGCGCTTCCGCTACCGAGCCGGACGATCGGTCAAGTCTGGTGGGTGAGTAAGGTTGGCGAACATCGGAGAAGAAGGCGTGTGGTCACAGCTTCTCTACAGCGCTGGTTTACGCAATCGAGAGACACTGCATCAGCCTCCGCCACCTCCCAAAACGGTGTGTGGAAAGGAAAGTGGAATTTCGTTTCTCCGATGGCCTCAATTTCGTTCGCTGCTCGAGTGGGGCCCAGTGGGGCTAGTGTTTGGCACATTCTTGCGCTCGAAAATCGGATTGCGGCAGAGTTCGGGACGGAGCGGGGGAGGGGGGCTAAGGGGGAGGGGGGGGGTGCATTAATTGCCAACATAATTGACTCGCCCAACACACACACAATTGACCTCAAGTGAGTGTGTCCTAAGTGTCGATCTGTTTTGGACCGTGCCGGGCTGCTTGCTCTGCGATCGCAATCGAGGCACACTTCGATATCTTGCTGTTGTTTGTGGTTGGTACCCTGTCAGGGTTGTGTAATTGGCAACTGTAGAGCGAGAGAGAGAGAGAAAGGGAGAGGAAGAGAGAGCGAGAGAACCCTCCCATCCTCACACCGAAATGAAAACCTCGCAGCATTCAAAGATTAAATGCATTTGAAAATACAAAAAAAAGGAGAAACAACAGATTGGTGCGTTGTTGCGCTGTGTGCGCACACGCACTTCACTTCAGGGCGAAGGCGTTTGAGATGGTGAGCACGTGTTGAAACTCTCGTTGCTCGGTTTTTTTTATGGCTGGGTACTAGCAGCTAGTGCCGCTTTTATTGCAGAAAATCAAAAGGCAAGAAATTGAAAAGAAACGAAATCAGGCCACACGAGAAGCAAAAAAAAAAAACGGAAAAATCGCAGCGATCGCACGCGGAAAAGCGGGATTGTTTGAGTGTGCCGTATCGGTTTTAGATTTATTCGGACCTTTATTTCTTGCCAGCTTTCTCGGTTTCTTCCGGGCCGCCGGGTCTGTGTACGTACTATACGGTTTGCTGTGTGCGGCGGCGGCTCGGGAGTAAAAATTGAACGTTGCTTTAAATTTAACGGGACTGAGTTTGTTGCGGATTTATTTTGCTTCTGTTGCTGCGGTCTTGCCCGTTTTGGCTTGTACGAAACATTTAGCTAAACTTTCCCACTGATGCCCAAACTGTAGCATAAAGCACTCAGTTCCACAGCCTCGCAACAACCCCGCCCGGTCTCTACCAAAGCTGCCAATTTTGCACACTTTCCTGCTCTCTTTTGCTTTGGCGAAGTTTGGAACGATTTTCCTCACAAGTTCGCAAAAAACAGGATCGAAGAAAACCTAAATGCTGATTTTGGCAGCTTTTAAAAGCATCAAGATCGAAGAGCAACCACCAAGGGTTGGTTAGAGGGAAAATGGAATGATTTTACGCGCGCTTCCAAACCGTTTCGACCCGGCGAGGTCAGACTGGTGGGAAAGGTCGGCAAAGGCGCACACCTCAAGGAGAGGCGGAAATTTGACCCACAAAAAGACGTTAGTAGTTCCGTTCGATGCTGGGATTTGCATTTTATTTCATTACGGAAAGCACTTGGTATTGGGGGAGGGAGAGAGAGAGAGAGAGAGAAGGTAGGGAAGAAAAAGACGGCAAAGAATCAAAGGTTTGTATGTGATCGGGCCATAAAATGGTTGATGGGAATTGGTGTGCTTTTTCTTCACGTGACGTGACGATGCAAGCCGACCGTACCGTACGACTTGTGTGTGTCCCAAGACCAGGCTGACCTTCTGCTGTTATTAGTTAATAGGTGTTGCTGCCATCATCTTCTCTTTGGTGCGCGATCGATTTGTGACGAGATGAAGGCGAAGGCCATACCGACGGTTCGGTTCGCGCGCGAGCAATTATGTTTTGAGGTTGTGTTGGCGCAGTGCTGAGATTTATGGCATGAAATAAAAGAAAGGAAATCTGTTAGGGCACTGTGAGCGAGGACTTGTGACGATTTGTTGTGGTTGTATTATATATGTATGAGTTGCTGAGGCTAGTTTTTAAGAGCAGAATTCTACACTGTGTTGGGAAGATTTAATCCTATTGGAATTATTTATAGCCTTTACTAAATCGATATTGTTAAGCTCAAAACTTGTAACATTAACCAGTTTTAGATTCAACATAATGTTGTGGAAATTAAACAAGACGATCTGCTCGATAAATTGCCATAAACCATAGTGTCTTAATTTATGATCAAAGAGGATAATGTTGTTCCGGACTTGTTTCAACTGTTCTACTTAGTTTTATAATGGCAACTTTTGCTAGATTGAAAATACCACAAATTACGCCAACAACTTCAAAGCTTAGTTTATGCACACTGTTTACAACTGCTCGAAAACTGCTCGAGTTTTGGCTGTGAGACTTTCTTGGCCTGCAATTCGCTCGACTCCCGTGTCGCATCTCTTTTCATTGCCTAAGTTTCACTTTATTTACAATAATACAGGGTTTTTCAGTTGTTATCGTGACCGTAGCATCGTTTATTGGGACAGCAGCACAAGAAATTGTACCTGTCGCAGTTGTTTTCGTGATGCTGTCACGTTTATTGTACCGTTCGCACTTGAAATTGTAATCGTAGCAAGCAATATCGTACTGCCGCTATGGCGCTGCAAGGCAAGTACGCAAGAAGTGAGTATAAACG
>KB671598.1:455939-484527 GCA_000349105.1 Anopheles epiroticus | reverse complement strand
AAACTCGAGCGTGAAACGAGCGAAGAATAAATAGGAAACGGAAAGCGACAGCGACCAAGACGTGGCGCAACGGCACACAGCGACGGCGATCCAGAGGAATCCGTCTTCACTTTGCTGAATGGTGTTTCGCTCGCTCCAGAAGACCTGGACAGTGGACGCTGTGGGACGCGGTGGGAAAATTGTCATCCATCCGGGGCCGTGGCTAGAAAATTGCACCCTGTGCCTTTCCACCGCGTAATCGCAGAGTGCAATTGAATTCTCCAGGCGCTGAGCGTGAGGCAAGGTTTCCGTCTCTATGTTGATTGTTTCCTAGGAAATAGGGCTCTGCCCCCGTGTGGTCGCTCTACCTCATCCCGCAGAAAAGGAAAAAAGATCTATAATTTCGAAAGCTCTCGGGAGTGGCAATGATACAGAAACGGCACAGAAGCCCGCACCGAGAAGAAGGCCTCCTCCGCCTTCGCGACGGTGGTTATTTGTTGTGTGTGTCTGGCAGACGACGCCGTTGGTCGGCATCGTACGGCAGCGCTCGGGAAGGAATGTTGATCCGTTTTCCTTCCCCAACCATCCTAGACACACCCTGCATAGCGCGCAGCAATCCTTCGCTAATGGAGCGCCATCGGTCTGGCGTCGCCGCGCATCCTTGCAATAAATATTTTGATTTGCTATTAAAATTCCGCGGTAAACAACAGTGAGGTCCCCCTACAATTACTGCTGGTGGGCCTCACACATGATACAGCCCGGTTGTGTTGTGTGCTGCAAATGCTCGGTTGTGGTATTTTACGGTATAAAAATAGCGAACGAAAAAGTGATAGTTATGATCGGATGAGCTTGATAGGGCCTGTTTTGTTTCTGTGGCTTTGTTTTTCCTTGCTGTTGGAGTCGAAGATTATTATGGTTGTGGGATTTGTTTTTCGCTTTTTTTTCGTGGACTTTTCTGCTATCTGGTTGGTCTGGCTGGGATCGATCGATACAACCGTGGCGGTTGATGAGGAACTCGATTAAAGGTTGACGGCGAAGGATTGCCGTGAGCGGTTTCGCTCGGAGGCTGAGAAGTGGCCATTTGCTGAGTGGTTATCGTATGGGGCATGATCGATTTGCCTTGAGACGACCTTGTGGAAAGGGTTTATTTTGATGGGTTTTGTTGGATGTTTTAACAAGAGCGTTTTTGCCACTTTTGCTTTGTTTTCAATTTTTATTCCGACATTTTTCAAGTTGTTTATGTTAAGTGTTAATGATTTATATTAAATTGTTTGAAAAAGATAGTTTTTTTTTTCGGCAGTGACGGCCAGGCCCGTATTGCTTAAAAAAGATAGTTTCCTCAAGTTCATTTATGTTTCATGTTTATCTTCATCTTTACTTTTGTTTTGTACTGTTATCAGCTTTTCGTTATCTTTGTTTATCTCTCTTCTGTCTTTTTTTGTAATGTTTGGTCCTGTCTTTCCCCGTATTGTTTGCATATGCGTCATCCATTTTATACAAAGAAAAATAAACACTTCATTGCTCACTTTCTTTAAGCGAAACTAGGAACTATAATCCATCATTTATCATTTTGACACAACCACTTACTCGTACCCTTACCACATTTTAACTCCACATTGTTTTAACGTTATGAAACCGCTTTTCCGCTTCTACATTGTGCGTTGCAGAGGAAAGTAGCAAATTTTCCCGGCGCGTCGTAAAACAATTTCACAAATTGATACAACTTATTCCGTTGAGCGGACAACTATTGCTTCCTCCGTGCGGTGTGATGACGGACATAAAAGGCAGAAAGTCCGGCTACGGTGCTCGTTTTCTTACGAAAGCGTTTTTTAATATCATTTTAAGATAGGGAAACGTGAAGTGAAGCAAGTTTCCAGCAAACGACAGCAGTAAACTTTTTTACCCCGCTTTTCCAACCCTCTCCACCAAGCAAGAGCAGACGCTCGGAAATACATTTAAATCGTTTACTTTGTGTGTGTCGCATTTTCCTCGGATGCAGTTTAGTTGCGTGCAAAAGTGTCTGCAGGCGGAGTGCGCTCAACCTGTTTCCTTCGCCGGGTGGCGCTTTGCTCTCGACGCAGCACAGTCAGCCCAAGTTTTTTGGGTGAAAATTACAACCGACACTTAACTTGGCGAAACTGCACTCTTTTACTGCTGCCGTAGCTTGTGGGGTGACCTTTACTGGCGGAACCAACGGGCATAGTACGGTGTTCATGCTGCAATGCGGTGCCACCCGGGACGCGAAATTGCATTGGTTAGAGAAAAGTTAGCTCTAGCAAAAGGGTATATTTTTATTCGCATTGCGATGCACGACGCTTGCCACGAGTGTGTGTATTGCAGGGAAAGCGGCAAACCGTTACTTTTGGGTGCTAGGAAAATGTGCTGGCGAGACGATTAATGGCGTGTGTGCGCGCGCGCGTCCGACGCGGTGCAATGGTGGTGCACCGAAAATTGAAGGGGCAACACACATTTACGCAATAAAATCACGGTGGTTAAGCTTAATGACGGTTGGTTTTGATTTGAACACGTTTTGTGGCCTTATAAATGGCAGGAAGGTAGAAGGTGGATGAAGAATTGTAAGATTAGTGATGTTAGACAAGCTCCGTTCGTAACGTTTACGACCCAAATATCGAAAAAAAAAACATCTACAACAGACTTGTCGACAATTAGGCGCTCCTCCAACAAGACTGGAGAAGTGTGTCTAGGTCTAGAATTGAAAGGGCAGTGAAAATGGTATTAAAAATGCGAACACAACTCCTCCTACCTCTTTGCTTAGCTCGATGAGGAGTGATCTTTTCCCCCGTATACTATCGTTGAAGGGTTGATAACCTGTCTCCCCTCAATGAGCTCAATGAGTCTTCCCTCACTGAGGAAACTCCCATGGTGGATCGTAAAAAAACGTAAGCGAAAGGAAATAGCACCAGTGCAATAATACTTGATGGGTGCATTCGGAATCGGTAACGTGAAGCGTACCAGCCACGACGACTAATGATGATGCAGCCAGGGCTGTAAATACAGGATTTATTGTTGGGAAGGACATGCCCGTGCTGTCTGATGCATAATTATGACGTGTTGCGGTGGAAGAGACCCACGGAAAGAGAGAGAGACCCATCCCCTTCAATTAGACGCTACTGGAGGGTCTTTTGCGGGAGGGATGCGCTTCGGGGGGTTTCTAGATACTGGAGGCTAGCTCCCTGGTCACTTTTCGGATGTACAGCCAATGTAACTTGCTGTAAGAAGATGGCGGTAAATGGTGTGCGTGAGGAGCACCACCCTCGGGAGGAAGAAGCAGGCGTCAGTAATGAACGCGCGTTGACCTTTGTCTTGGATTTCATTATCTCCAAGAAGTCGCCGAGGGTTCCGAGGTTGTTGACCGATGTGTCCTGGTAAGGTGGGCGCACGCCTGATCTACCGGCAGCGGTCGTCTAACTTGCGCGGGAACGAAGTGAAAAGAAACAAAAGGGAGATCCGAACGTGCATCGATGAGCGATATCGATGCCATCTTCTGGTTCTGGTGTCGATGAACGGTGCGATCCCTATAAGCTGTTAGGAATCTGGATATCATCTTCACCGCCAAGTTTAGGCCGGTTTTTTTGCTATCGGCAAGAAACCCCGTAAGCTCTTGTTTTTGCATGAGTTTCAAATTTTAATCGTTTTCATCTCATCTTCATTAGGTGCTGTTTCATCGCTCCTCCTGTCCTGATGGAGGAACGGTTTCGCATTAAAGTTCGAACCCGAAACATGCGCGCCCTTCCTTCTTGCCTTTCCCGTTCGTTGAAGGCGAAGCAATGGCTCCTTGTTCTAGTTGCGCACGGACACGGTAGTGTTGGTGGTTAATGCCTTTCGTTTTAGGGTCTGTTTCGCAAAATTAGTCTCAGCCAATAGCACACCGCTCGCTTTTGCATACGGGCGTACCCAGGCCGAGCGTCAATGTCTTATCGATGCTCTCACATAGTGAAACTCGTAACCTGGGAGGCGAAGAAATGGCCACTACGGGACTAGAGGCCAGAGAGAAGAGAGGAAGGCCTTTAGCATAGCACCATGACGCCGCAGTCACGTGGAACGTATTAAAACGTTGCGAGGCGAAATACGCGAGGCAAGCGAAGTGTTGGACTTCGATGGACTTCAAAAAATCCGTCTCGGTGTGAGGATAAATTAGGCACCAGACAAAGAGCGCTTAGCTTAGGGTTTTCCGTGGAGAGGCCTCACGGTGTGCGCTTTTTTGGGGGGGGGGGGGAGTAAGCGAAGGTGGTAAACACCATGGTTAAGGTGGTATCATGGGAAAAATGGTTGCCAGGGTGCGCGCGCAACAACCTCAGCAACGAAGGGTAGAATCTTTCCACAGGAAGCGATAAGAATTGGAATCTCCCCGTTCGCTCCAGTTCAGGCTTTTTGCGATCTTTGCGAGGTCGCTGACACGGCAGGAACTGCCTTCGAAGATAGCAGTAGTAGCATATCGACTGTATTGGCTATCACCTCTGGTGGAAACTCTGGCATGCACTCCCAGGGGGGGATGATCGTAGGGGTTTTTGCTTTATTGAATTGTGGCCCCTCGCAGCCCTTTATTCGCAAGTATGTGGCAGGCGAGTGTGGCGTGCGTCCTCTCGCTCGCAAGTGGAACAATTATTTCTCACGTGTTCTTGTGCCCGTTTCGGCCCGCAGCTCTCGCCATGTAAGGTCGTTGACTGTCATCGCCTTAACCGCGGGATCAACCTGTGCGCGTCCGCGCGTGTGTCCGTACAGCGTCAAAGTGGAACGCGAAAGACGGCACATTTGGAAGCGTGTTAGAGAGCAGTTGGAAGAGAAAGAGAAACCCAAGGCACCGTTCATCGGCTGCTGTCAGAGATTCCAAGACCGGCAGACCGCGGCGCAAAGTCATCGATAGAGCCGAGGTCGCTGTCCAGTGTCCGTGAAGGCATTGGAGGGAGAAGAAAAGAAAAAAAAAAGTGGAAGCCGTTTCGAGTGTGTTCCTCTTCCGTTTTTGGCTGGACGCAAAGTGTTTAGGAAGTTCCAGTTTTTATTGTGCTGGTAGTTCCCCTAGATCTCTGCGCTAGATCTATGCTGACAAATTTCGGTGTGTTTTCTTCCGTTCGCAAACCACGTGATCTTCTGGAGTTCGCTTCAACGCACCACTGCGCGCGGTACGGCGAGGTTTCCTTTATTGACAAAAATCGATTAACTTTTCCTTCTCTTTCACCTTCGCTCCGTTGTTCTTGGCCAGCGTCGCTGCAGACCTTGATGGCAATGATTTTGTTAAACGCAAGAAAATTAAGCTCTCGAGACGGTGGCTATTGCCCTCTCCGCCACCGATACGTCGCTGTCTCTGGGGGTCTTCCCGCCAGACGTGTGCGTTCCGGTGCGGCTGGAATCTCATGTTTGTACAAATAGAGTCGTAGCAGGGCGTGGTGGACATGCGAGATTCCTGTTATGAGCTGCACCGAAGGCAGGAAGCTAACGCGCCTCGGTTCGGCGAATAGAGATGCTGATCATTCACCCATATCAGGTGCGGCTTAATTTGATCTAGAGTTACTGATCCACTTGCTCCATTCCTTAGCGAGGGCATTGATTGGATTGGAAGTGATCCTTAATTTCAATCAACCGAGCGCCTACCGTGATGAGTTCAGACGTTGATGAAGGCGGAAGGGTAGGGTGTTGTCGTTGCCGCAGGTCGTCACCGACGGGTAGCTAGCAATTTCCACTGCCCCAAAATAATTGACCATCAATTGGCTCCGGGTTGCAGGCTAGCGGACGGACGGCTTCTGGGACCTTGGCGCGTCCCGGTGAAATGGGAATTGGAATTCCATCGCCACCGCGCGCTCATACAGGTGATGACCGTTCTTGTTAACTTTATAGATCAAATCGATTATCGACCCATCGCCGGGGTGGAGCGTGTGTGTTGTCGTCGAACGCGTCTTGTTGCACGAAACCAGACCCATCGATGGGAGCCGATCGCTGGGCTTGGTATGAAGATGGGTGTACACAGGTGAAACACCTCACCCCACAGAGCAGTCGGTGATTGCTCTGATCAGCGTTACCAGATGTGTTTCTGGTTGGTGCGTTTCGTTGTTTGAATAGCTGTACTTTAATTGTTTGACCAGCGACAGCGTTTCCAGGGCCAAGCACCGTGAGCCCCGCCGGGGGTTTGTGTGTACACATTAACAACTAAACATGTTTTTTTTTCATCTATCGGTGGAGTGCTAGTGAAGCTAATGGTTTTGACGTGTTTCTTGTAATTTTTTTTGTTTCTCTTTCCCAGGTGAGTCCCCAGAGGTATGCTGCGATAGACGAGGAGGAAGTCGTTGCCGTTTTGGTGAGAATTTCAACACTGTGCTGTGTAAGTCCGACGGGTGGTAAATTATGGGAATGAAAAGCGATACCCTTCCCTGCGGGTCCGGCCGAGCAAGCCGAGCACGAAAGCCGAGGGCGATAAATAATTTGTGAAAACAAGTATAAAATATGACGCAACATTACTCTCGGGCAATTATAAGTTTGCTGGGCACTGTTGCTGTTGTTTGCAAGATAAAGGAAAGCTACTCAAGTAAAAGGATATTCAAAATACAAAATATGGCACCTGGGCTGCCTGCCGGTGAGGTCCATTTGACAGTACTGAAACAGCCTACCCAGAAAGAAAGCCACTTAAGCGAACGCACCCGAAAGGTAAACGATAATGAAAACAACAAAAAACACATTTATGTTCGAAGGCACGGGAAAAGCCCCTTAATTACCTACGACAGGGTGGCCCGTGTGTGATCATTAAGCTTAGAGGCGCCAGGTGATGATGATTAGATGGCGTGCAGTTGGGTCGCGAACAGCACGCGAACCACACACGGCTCCGTAAAAGGGCAGCTAGCACGCTGTGTGTGCGTGTACGGCAAAGGGGTGCTGTTTTCCGGGAACTCGCTTTTTCCTTCCAGCAGCTGCACGCAAACGTGCCAACGCTTTCAGGATCAGGAAGGATCAAAGCAACACTATGTAGAGACCGGGTGCCTACATGATGACGAGTGTAGTGTAGGTCACCCTTTGCACTTGCGGTGTGATCGATCGAATATTCTGGCTGGCGTCTCTTTTTCCATCGTTTGATGGGACGTTATGATGGAGCGGGGAAAAGGGAAATTAAATTTACCACTACCTCGACAGTCACAGTCAGTCAGTTTCGACCTCGAGAATGTTTTTTTCTTGTGAGCTTTAGGCGTTGTGGAAGAAGCAAACGTCTGCAGAAGTTTATTCTTCGACCGTACTAATTGATTTTTATTATTTGTAGAGACGCACACTTTCGCGGAAGCACAACCGAGCATCGTTCGACGGGATTGATGTGAAGGGCGAGCAGGGGAAGCATCCCCTCTCTCTCTCTGTTTGTGGGAGTGCCATTAGCAGAACTACAGATTTGCACTCTGTTAGATCCAGCAAAAAGAAAAACCGCCTGAAGCGTACAGCACTCCGTCGCACAACAGCTTGGCAGACGAAAAATGGATGCGTATATTAATTTGCCCCGCAAAAGATGACGGTGTCAGGCGCAGCCTTAAAATGGATTGAAGCTGTTTGAGGGCAAATACGGGGCCGTCAGAAGTGTGATTGAGATGTGGCGCCGAAGCGCCGAAGCGCTCCTTCTCCACGAAACGTGAAGTGGATGTGGTAATTGATACGCCTACGAGTGCAGCCACTTGCCCTAAGCTTTTGACTCCTGTGACAAGTGACTAACCATGTTTCCTTGACGCGTTTCTCATGAAGTGACTTACTGTCGACAGCGCCCGCAAACCCTCCCATTGTGTGCGTAACATGAAGAATTTGTGCCAATCCACCATCACTGCAATGTTGGGGTTCGGAATTTTCGTTTTTAAGATAGTAAAGCAAAGCGTCCCCAACATACGTCACGGGTGAATAGCTGATTAATGGAGCATATGACGGGGTTTGGTTGCTGCAGAAGAGTATGATTACCATCACCCCCCCTCCCCTTTTTTTTCGGGCCTTTCCCTGGGGGCTGGGGATGACCGAGATTCTATCGTAAATCATCCTGACCATGTGACGAAGACGACTCTCCCGCACACACACGACACGATGTGGTTGATGGTTTAATGATGGTGTTACGACACTGGCGCTTGGTTAAAGACTACCAAACATCTGCCGAGATGATGTGCAAGGGGCAGAGACTGGGGAGAGGAAGGCCGTGGAAAGGTTGCGGTTTCTGTAAAACCTTTTACCGGAGAGGCGCCCGTAACTCCTTTCGGTGGTATGTTGATGTTGTCAAGCGTGTGATAATGCTGTTCTGTGATCTTTCGCTTACTATACCATCTAGGAGGGTACTACAGCGTGGCAGTACTGAAAGGTCTTGTCCGGTTGCATCACGGGTAGGGGGGGGGGGGGGGGGAATGGCTTAGTGGTTCGCCTTCCTGATGAGGCATCAATCAAAACCACCATGCGTCGGTCGGTGGTGTAACGATGACCACAACGAGCATCGTACAATGAGAGTCGATTGTCGGCGTTAAAGTAAACTTCCGTTTTAGAGAGAGAGAGAGAGTGGGCACAGGGGTACAAGATGTCGGCGGGGGAAGGTGGAGCAAACGTCACGAACTTGCTCGCATGTTGCGGATGAGACGCTACATGACGACACGACCAATGCCGTGCTTTTTAAAATGGAATTGATTTACGATGTGTTTTGCTTACGCTTTCAAAGTCAGATCTTTGATGCATAAGCACGGTGGCCTATTGCATCACAGCACCATCATTCTTTTCGTTGTGTGTGACATACACGATGTCGATGCAGCACCCTTTTAATGTCACCCTTTGCTGCACTTGCTCGGTGTGAGCTTTTGCACGGTTAGAAGACAGCAGGAAAATCGATAATAGCGCTCCAGAGCGCCTGTGTACACCTTTTCACACCTTGTGCACCTTTTCGCGGGCTCTTCCAAAGGAAATGTCAACCCATCGTCCCAGGGAATGTGGTCGAGCAGTGCCGCTCGCTGGTGGGTCGGCAGAACCGCAGAAAGTTTTGTAATGAGGCATTTTGCAGAGTTGTGGTCGTTTGCTTTAAATAAAAGGTGAAAGTCGGAGTGTCCATATCGCAGCCGATGAGACGGATGGGTCCCTGCCAAACGGCGCTAAAAGGGTTTCTCTCCTGGGCCTTTTACACAACCCCCCTCGGCAGGTGGAAAAGTGTGCAATTTGTTTAATGAGATTATCATTTTGTGAGTCAAGCGGAATCGAACCACGAGGCGTTCCGTGTGTACCGGTGAGGGTGGTGTCACTGTGTAAAGGTCACTCATTATGAAAGTGTTGTTTTCCACTGCGGAAGAAATGTTGGAAATGGGGGGGGGTTCGAAAACAGGGAAAGTACTTTTAATAAATAAAGTAAACCTTTTTTTTTGCTGTGCAGATCATTAATGGGTAATGCTTAATGGTGTGTATCCCCTTTTTCGGTCCTCTGTAGCGAGCGAGAAAAACTAATGCAATATAAACCAACCAATCACTTTCAAGGGCCTTTTTCCCCCGTCCATTCATCACCCATCATAACAAAAACGGAGCAAAAGGGACGGCACACATTGTATGTGAGCGATATTTTGTAAACTCACCCGACAGACGCAAACCCCTGGCGCTCTTGTCACCGCACCGATCGTTCCGCCATGAATAATCAACATCATTACATACCACTTGTGTGTGTGGAGGATATCGCATCGGTGGGGCTTTCTGCTGCTCAAACAAACGCCGGTGTCGCCTCACCGCTGTACACCGGACGAGTATCCTGTACGGAGAGCTAGACAAACTATTATCCCTTCGGGAAACATTCGGGAAGGCGGGGACTAGTTGTCATGCTCTGTTTTGTTTTGTGGCCTTTTTTCCCTCCATCAATTCGTTAAATTGTTTCCCTTAACGAACAATTTCGGATAGTTTCGTTCACAATTGGTGACAAACAATCGACCGAGGTTCTGGAACCGATTGAAGGGATTGCTACTATTTCCCATAAAAAAGAAAAAAAAAGAAGTTGGAGAAGGGCGCGGATGTGAGTCCTTTTTTCGTTACTTTGTGTTTGACACCAACCGGAAAAATCGGTAGGGGAACATGGGGCAATATGGTCATGTTTTTTTCTGTAGTTTTTTTTAACATTACTCAGAGCTATAATGATTCAGTATCTATGAATAAAAATGTGACAACTCATCTAGAGAACGATAAAATGCTCAAAAACCAGTAAATGATTTATTTTGTTTTAATCAGTATTGCTACGGATCATTGGGGTACCATAGAATTATTGAATCGACATGTTGTTCATAAAACATTTCATTGTGTTTATTTTTTGCTTTAATGTTTATTTTAAACCTGTTAACTACATGCCTACATAAAGTTACACCTTTATTGCCTCACATGCCCATCTTGCCCCATGCTCCCCCGTATATGTTGGTGTGAATCGAATCGCCTTTTTGGGGATTGTTTTCTTTTCCCAACCCGTACCCCAAACGGGCCCGGTTTCCATGGCACTGCGTTGGGCTGTGGTGTGGTTTTCCCATTACATAGTGCTTTTATAGCGCACCAAAAGCGCACACCGGCACACGGGACAGGACGTTTTGTTGGGCCAAACCGGGTAGTAGTTTGGTTGTGTCCTGAGTGTGTCTGTGGCTGCCCGTGGTGAACTGCGTTGGGTTATCCTTTTTTCCTGAGCCGTTGTGCTGTTGGTCTGGTGAATAAATAGTAAGTTGTTCGATTTTACTTTCCCTGTGTCTCTCTCTCTCTTCCTGCCGCTCTCTCACTGCACGTGTGCTAACCACAATCAGAATACGGAGTTAAGCCATGTATGTCGCTTAAGAGAAGGATGGGGGGAAAGGGTGTAGTGCAGTCGTAGGTGTTATAGTTGTCGATTGAGGGTGTTGGCCAGCCGTTTTGCCAAGTTTGTCTATCTTGTGTGTGTGTGTTTTTTCTGGGTGTAGATGGACAAACGCTGCAACATGCTATCAATCGATTTTGGTTTTGCTGGGTAGAACGCGCACATGAACACACATGCGAGACAAACAAGGGAACAAAGTGCTTTTAGCAAATGCTTCCGGGATATAGATAGTAAGAGCACACCGCCGACACGCTCTTCACACTGGACAGTTTGGACATCTCGGTATTTCAGCACACAGTCTGATGGTTTTTATGTGCCATCAGACACGATTAAAGCTCGATACATGTGCACGGGGACATTCGCCAGATACGGCGAACCTATCGTTTAAAATAAAATCAGAATCCACAAAAGGGTTTGTTTGCAGAATAACAAAGCTAGGAAAAGGATGGCAGCTCGAACACTGGTTGGGCTTGTACGGCCTCTTTTCCTAGAGAAAAATTTACCGCATCAGCAGAAAGTGATAGTTTGCATAATAAAAAAAAAAACGAGGAACAAAAGGAGGAAGACAAAGTGTGTTAGCATGTAGTAAAAGGGGATGACTCGGTTGTGGGCGATCGGTCTAACGGACATGATTATGTAAATTTTGAGCGTAGAAACGGGTTTGTTTCGGCCAAGAAGCGTCCACTCGGTGACCCGCATTTCTGGTCGAGATTCGCAGACACAACAGATTGTGAAATCAAGATTGTACAATTCCAGCTGTCTGAGGTGTGTTATATGTGCGTCTCCTTTCTCCTTGTGTTCCAGTTCCAGCACTTCATTATTACAGCGGCCCGTGTGCAATAATCGCACACGCACACTTCATAAATCATCTTCAACGTCAATCATTCAATTTGCCTTCTGACGCCTTTTCTGCCTTTGCGGTACGGTCTGCAACCGGAAGACTGCACTTAGAATGCTCTGCTCAATATGTGGACGCTGGTGGACTATCCGGACCGGAACGAGGAGTTGATGTGGAATAATGATTTATCGTATCGAGCCCTCAGGTACTGCCTAGGTGCTGCTGCTGCACGGAGTCTACTGATGGTCAGCGTTGCACGGCACTCTTACGCTGCGAAGTCGTTAGAACCGGTTTAATATGACGTCTTGCTTGGTGTTTCTCTTTCGCTCGCTCTAACCGGCAGCTAGTAACGGAAGTACCGGAATTCCGAACCGGATTCCTTACCCGGAGGGTGTCAGAGATGCTGAGATGCGTGTGTTTGTGACGCAGGCACAAGCTGCTGGGTGATGATGAAGCTATTTATCTGGGCTGAAACGTACTCTGCTCGATACATTCGGTGTGACATGCTTTAATTATTCTCCTTTTTTCCATTTTCATTTGCATTGTTAGCTCACTTACACTTTAGTGTTTTATCATGGATAGTGCTCCAACATCGGCAAGCTGGGGGGAGAAAGGGAAAGTGAATATTACGGCGAGAAAGGTACACGGGATCGGGGTCGTGCCATACTTTTCCATGCCCGGAGCATCTCGGCGGAGTTCGTTAGCGAGATAAAATTTCATAACCTCAAACGAAAGCGGAGAAGCACCCGAGACACCCACTGTAGAATATCGATCATATTTCATCGATCGATTGCTGGCTGGCTGAGGGCTTCCTGTGCACACAAGGCCCGAAGGGCTTAATGGGCTTTTCGTTTCGTAGACTAGACGGGTTTTTGTTTTCTTGCTAGATTTATTTTTCATGTCCAGCACACAACGTAGCTCATTGTGGGACGTTTGGGTGGCCGGGGTGAGCTGGTAAAGCATGTAAAATAAATCAAACACAAACGAGAGGAAGCAGCGTGAGAAGATGCTTGGCGGCTGAGTTGGTAGATGGTCCGACGATTGTTACATAAATTAATAACGAGATAAAAATTGGAAACAGGTCAGATGAGATAATTTTAAATCGATGTTTGATAGAAGAGAGGGTGTGTGTGAGAGAGAGAGAGAGAGTTGATGTTGCCTTTTCCTGGTGCTCGCGTGCCGACCAAGACGGCCTTTTCCTCCACGCCAGCGACCAGCAACTCCTTCGGGCAGTTTTCTTTATTGATTAAGCAGTAAACCCACCGTGTAATGCATATCCAAACGAATGCCCGTAGATACCGCACACACACACACACTCACCACCGTCCTTTCGCCCCCCAAAGACAGTTTGTAAGTATTCCGATTTGTAGAAAGGAAATGAGGAAATGAGTGCTCCTTCCGGAGGGTGGAGAACTTATCGTGATTAGGTGGGCAAGAGTCGGTAACGATTGTAAAGTGTGCGCAGGTTGATTGAAAGTAAAGTTTTCAGCTTTCGTGTATGACGTGTTTTGCCGCTCTAACGAGACAGTACACGGTGAAGGGGAGAAGGTTGGAATGCCTTTGGACCCTGTAAATAGGGTTGCAACAATGTAACGAACAACGTGGTCTTTGTGTCTAGCAAGGTAGGAGTGTGTGTGTGTATGTCTGTTCCAGAAGTGAAAAGCAGACAGTGAGGGCAAAGATGTTTATTTTGCTGGTTTCCGATCGCCCTGACCTGTTAGTGGCGGTCGTGCTGTTTGCATGACCAATCTGTCTACAGTCTTTGGGCCGCTGTTTGTTCCAATATTAACAGAAGGTGGCGAAACGTTTCTTTGCGTTAGCTGTGCGTTACATGTGTTAGATTTAACTTTTGTGGAATAAATAACAGAAGGGCATATGAAGGAGGCCTTACTTACAAAGGTTCGTTAGCGACTTCTGGAAGGACGACCGACCATAATGCATGTAATACATGTCGCTGCTTATCATGAATGTTCAATCAACTGAGTTCCGCTGCTTAATGGAGTGAATTTTATGGCCCTGCTCGCTTGTGGGTTCGCGTAATAGGTCGCCGGGCGGTGAAATCTCGTAACATATTCCACTGCAGTGTGTGCGAACCCGTCGTCGTCTTTTCGGTTCTATAATTTTGGAACGGTTTTTTTTGGCACAATTCTAACACCTCAAGATCTCTTTCCAGGAATTGGAAACGATCGTTATCATCTATATTGCCGGCTCCACGGCTTCAAGGCAAACATCTTCTGTAGGAAGGAAAACCAAGAATAGAACACGGCACTCTCCTCCTACAAGCATCAGAAGTTGAAAACTGCTCTCTTATTTTTTCGGGCTGCTCGGCCGGTCTAAATATTTATGACATGCAAATGAGGTGAAATATTTTCCTCGTCTGGAATTTATTTTTCCTTAGCGCCAAACGCTTAAGAACCCTACCCCTCCCGCGTTTCCCATTGGATGGGAAGGAAGTGATACGAAATTGCTTCTTTCCTGGTGTTGTTTTTTCCCGCTTCTTTCGTCATCACCCTCGAAAAGTGATTGCATTTGGGGTCTGCACGTTGGCAGCTCTGGCAGCTCTGGAACTCTGGAAAAGGCAAATATTTATTGCAACATTCATTGGAAAAGCATGGGTGCATTCTATCTGGCGCGCCCTAACGCCGTGTGAAGCTCTGCCAGAGGAAGAAGCGACTCTGAATTTACGGCAGCTTTGTGGTCGACCTGACGGGGGCCCACAGTCGGTTGCCGAACGGGGCCAAATCGCGCACCAAGCCGCGTATTATTATCGTTTTGCGGCAATGGTACTTGTGTTTGTTCGCGTGCAGTCTAACTGGCGATGAGATAAATGATCGATCGTGGACCACGGACCACGGCACGGACGCGGGTGGAGCAAAGCTTTGCGGCGAAACTCATCGTTCATTTATTTATCGCCTTTGCTCGATGGGTGCTCTTATGCACCCTCGGGAGAAGAAGTCTAATCTTACGTCACTGACTGGGTGGTAGCGCTGGTCGAAAGCGAAGTAAAGATGGTCTTCTCTACCGTCTGATGGCTCTTTAATCTGTTTAGCCTCTTAAGACCATCAATCAGCAATGGTGGAGATTAGGCGGGTATAAGCCGGGAAGAAAGCAAAAGAATAGCGAGATAGCAAATCAGATCATATATTTGAGGAATTACTTGGCCATAATTACTCCCATACGGGGAATTTCGCGTCTGACGATGTCTATTTGGTATGGGAATGCTTTACATACTAATTAGCACCACACGTATTGCCCTGTTACGGCGAGACGCTGGTACTTGTGCTGTCTAAAAGTATCCAAAGCTTTTCATATCCATCTCAAGATCGTGAGGTTGGGGAGACCATGCACTCGAGCTGCTGATTTGAATCGTCTCAAGTTGAAAGATACCTGATGATAGCTCCTTCAGCGTTTTAGGTGTATCTTCTTGCAGCTCGCGGTGGACACAATACTCCTCCAGCGTCGCCCTTTTCCTTGCGGATCGGCGTAATTGTTATGGTTTAATTGAATTGACTCGTAATCGAGGGGATGAGCCACCAGTTTTTGTGGACCCAGTGTTTATCCAGAAAGGGGATGAGCGGCGATCTCGTTGAGGTTAGATTACTTAACCACAGCAAAACGAGGAAAAGTGCTGTGGAGAGAAAAAAAAAGACCCGCAGAGATTATGTCTCACTGCTCGTCCATAAACAGTGGTCGTTTCGGGGTGAAGAAGCATTTGCTTTTCCTTATTATTAACCTCTGCACCGCACCACCACCTCCCCTCCCCTATTAAAAACCGGCAACAGTGGCATTTATTGGATCAAGTTTTATTTGAACGTGCGGCGATTATGCAAACAGAGCGTGTGCACGCGCGAGTTCATCTCCGCTGCAGTTTCGCAGTCCTCCAGTGCTGTCAAATTTGTCTGGGCGGAGGTGATCACAAAGTTTGCGCGGGGAATGGAGGGAAAGAGAGCGGGCTGTGTGAAAAATTGACTGAATCGCTTAACGTTCGTGGCCGCTCGATTGCAAACGTAAAACGGGGGTGGGGTGGTGAAGAAGGTGGAGGCCGCTTTATGATTTGATGATTTTGAGAGTGTGCTTTTCTTTGGTTTGATGGTCTTGTTTTTATTCGGTGAGTTTGGGCATTCATGCTTTTCGTGCGCTTCCATTGGGTGAAAATCGCATTTCATCATAGAGCACGACGCTGAGCGGTGACGGGTGGTGGATGTACGTACGGGGGGACGGGTTAGGGGTTGAATCCGATTACACGAGCGGCCCCCGGTCCCGGGCTCGTAATGTTGATGATGATGTTTATGATGAAATGCAATTATTTATTCGATCTGGCGCATGCCCGACACGGCGAAGGAAGGTGACTTAGATAATATTACAAGCGCACCCGCCCGCCAAAGGGAAGCGGCGTGACGTTGCTTCCAAGAGTATAAAATTGTGTGTCTGACTTGTGATTTAATAAGGTGAAAGCTTTCAAAAAAACTCGGTACTACGGGGGCGGGGTAGGATTGGCGTGGATTTTAACACGAGTTATGAACACGAATTATGAGAATTATGTTCTGTTTTGTTTGGTCCACAACACGACACCACGATGACATTTTTCGTGTGAGAACGATTCATAATAAGGTGTGTTTGTGTTGCGCGTTGCATACTTTAAGGCGTTTTGGATACTTGTTTTTAAAAATTTGCATTATCGTAACGTTGAATATCTCGCCAACACTCGGTGCCTGTTTTAAGCACTAGAGCAAAGATTTATTGCAATCTCTTCCACACAGCACACGGGGTGGGTGACTTTTTGAACGATTGCCAAGGCATGCGTGACCCAAAAGTGTCGCACTATTGATTCCAAGCGAGCGTGAGCGTTTCAGAGGGAATGGAAAAAAAACAAAGGTCCACCGTTTCGGGTGCAGTTGCTGGTCGTGCACCATCTGGGCATACGGATCGACGGTAAACATTTTGTCTGGAACTATGCTACACTGTGCCGATGTTTGCTTCTGCAGATCGTCCCATATTAAGAGGCTCCTCGTGAGTGGCCCTCCCGGTGTGCCTGCCTGTACTATATTGCTTCCATAATTTACCTTTTATTTAACGCCACGTGTGCTTACGAACGAAAAAAGAACACGAAATAGAAATACCAAAACCACTTTCTTTAGTGCTCCAAACACCTGAACACACACGTGTGTTGGGAAGTTGGGAAGGTTGCTTCCAGTGGTGGACTCCAAAACGCTGTCCAGGAGCGGCAAAAGCGCCAAAAAGTGCTTACAGCCTTCGCCAGCACGCAACCTACAGCAAAGTAATAATAAGGATATTAACCAGAAGAAAAAAAACAACAAGTCCTTCCATAACAACTTCTTCGGGCTTTTGGTGTACGGAACAAACCGCAACCCTAGGGGTGGCGAAGGAAAACATCCTGTTCCTCTACGATACCGACCGTTGCCTCCACATGCTCTAAAGGTCGGATTTTTTGTGGCTTGTGGCTACGGGAAGTATGATTTATTACATTATTCAGAAGTTTATGGGAATCGCAGGATGACTTTTTTTTTGAGTGAATCCTACCCCCCTTACCAACCTTGATCGGTTAACGGTTTGGGGACGATAAGACGATGTAGTATTTGTGGGATATGTGTGGCATGGAAACCTCCCCGATTCGCTGTTTGCTGTCTGCTGTGTGGGATCGATCAAAGCACAAAATTTTCATCCTACGGTTGGTTTTATTTTTGTTCCTGCCTCTCATCCTGGCCTTCTGGCTCAAAGAAAGTCAAGACGCGCACTGTCTGCCCGCGTCTGGATTCGAACGCGGGCGGATGGAATTAACGAGACAAACAAGCTGGAATGGTGGAAATATTGACAGCGAGAAATAAGCAGGAAGCAATTTCGTGCCCACCGAGAAGCCAACCGTAGAAGGAAGCAGATTAGAAAACGATAGGAAGAGAGCGGAAAATAGATTTTGCTGGAAAATTGGCTTTTCCTTTTAAACCCAGCCCCAGCAGTCAGGTAAAAGTGCAAGGTCTCCCGGGGGAAAGAAGGTGCGTTTGGTTCGAAGAGCTTTAGAATCATTAGCGCACGGTCGGGTCAGTGGGGAATTTTTGGAGCTTTCAGGACAATGTTTTTCTGTGTCCTTCGGGAAAAATGACATTGTTCGTGGACGTAAAATTGACAGCCTTTAGTAATCTGTTATGACATCTATGATCTGTTTTGTTTTTCGATTTGTAGATCAATGAGTCAGTGTGACATTTTTACATGTGTTTTTAGTGGACTTGGACCATGAGATACATGTTGTTTTTTTGTTAAAGTTCATAACAATTCAGTACGATAAGTTTGTTCTTTCATAATAATTCATAATATAACAACATCGAATTCGACTCACTGACCTCAAGAAAGAACTCCAGTCTACCAAAGACATAACTTCGACTTCCATTTCTGGTTTCATTCTATAAATATGCATCAACTTGTTTTCCTACCTTCTCTACAGTGGGATTGTGTTCTAATCACCCGGTGGTGGATTAGCAACTGTAGCAAATATAGTTACTAGCTTCTATATGTTGCTTAGCCTATCCCACCACAACACAAGGCTCTGCAACAGTCCAGATCAGATAGTTTTGCGCCTGTAGGTGTTTGGTCATAAATACCATCGTTACACATAGCGACAGTAGAAAAGGTATGTCACAAGCATCTAACACCGAAATTCCTTTCCCACTACCAGCTCCCACAGTGCAACGATTACCAATTCCTCGTTTGGAGACGTCTATTTACGGCCCTTCCGTAGGCGGTTGTTCGCAACAAGCCCTATGAAACAGCGTTAACCGTGGAGAGCGGTATAGGGAGGAGGCTGAATTTATTATGATGTTGTTGGACCAGTGCTGATAGACTGATAGAGACCGGTAGAGCCGATGAGTCGGGATGATAATCATGAATCAGGCAGTGAAGTGCTTAGAGAAATCACCGCCAAACGATCTCCGCAGTCAAAGCCACTTTAATTTTCATACATACGTACATCTCCGCAGTAGGGTCCCGCATGTAATGTTTGAGTTGTAAGTCGTTGTGCACTCTGACGTCGGTGTGTTCTCACCTGCCTGCTTTGTTCGGGTGGTGTGTCGCGTACGGGTCGCCAACATTCCCATGCACATTCCGGAGCCATTCGCGCATAGTTCACGAGGTCCACATCAGGTGTGTGTGTGTGTGTGTGTGTGTTGGCTATAATTAGCATTCGGTTGCGTGGCATCCTACAGTAGCAACCGCCAGTGCCTTGGAGTGCGCCTACAGTTGCCCTAAATTTCATCTAGCGCTTGTGCTGTGATGTTGAGCAGAGTTTTAGATAATTAGACGTGTAAAAGCTATCACTGTACCCGTGTCTGTGTGTGTTTATCATCCTCTTCAGTGAGCAGTTGCTAAAAGCATCGTTTCTACCCGTATAATTACCCCTTTTAAGGTAAAGAGGGGTGAGAAAGCCCTGTAATGCTCGCACGGAACCGTACATGGTAATTTATCATTTATCGGTGAAGGAAATGTACCATCACCACCGAAACGCGGAAACGGCACAGCACGGGGACGAAAGTGCATTCACAAAATGACGGTTGCAAATCAGCAGCTCAGCCACAACAAATTGCACCATCATCACCGTGATGTACATGTCGCCCTGGAGATGCAAACGTCCCGGGAACAGGGATTAAAGTGCCACACGTCGTCACGGCCGCTACCTTGAATCCCGGACGTAGGTGTGTGGGATTTTCTGTTTTTTTTTTTTTCTGCATACCATTGGAACTGGAACTGCAGTTTATGTGTATGTGGCTGTATGTAGAGTGACAATCCCGTCGGTGGCCATGTGGATGCGCGCCTGCAACGACGATGATGACGATAATGTGCAATGAAATGCATAAAGTAGGGTGAAATTCTGAGCATTAAAATTATCTCCTCAGTGGGTCACTCACGGTGGGGATTGGGAAAGGGAGTGCTGAATGGAAGCACAGGAAAGTGATGAAAAAATGTAGGACACACATACCGTTCGCTTCCTTGTTGAAAGCGGGCTGATTTGGATGGCATGATTGTAGGAACGACGTGTGCTACACCTCCGCAGTTGAGGTTGATTGGAGTGTGAAAGTGCATTCTAAAATCACCCGGCACACATACACCCTGGATGCAGTGTATGAAAAGGGCCTTAAATTCCCGAAACGGTACCACATTGAAAGAGCTTTCCATCACGGGTGTCCATCAGTGCTAGTTGTTTTTGACAAGCGCCGGATGCAGTAGTGTTGGAGCTCAAATTCTATCATATTCCATCGAAACGAGCACTGCAGGCAGGCTGGCTGTTTTGGTCTTTGTTTCACTGTAAGTGCAGCCGAGTAATGGGAAATGCTGTCATGTTGTGTTAGTGCGATGTCAAATTAGAGCCTGGATTGTGGATAGTTTGGAGTTGCCGTAGGATTAAAATATCCTGATTGATGTTGGCTTACTGCAAAAAAGCATTAAGTAAGATGTATTCTTGGTATCTTGGTAACTGGGATCGTTTCGGAACATCAATGTTGTACTTGTCTGACACAAAAATGTCTAATGAGTTACACAACGAAGGAAGTCTTGGAAATTCTTAGAATATTACAGTTACTGTTGAAATAATAATCATTATTTCAGGAATTGAAATTTTCCGGTAAGCTTTTAACGAGGTCATAGATGTTTGGAATATTGGAGTAGGAATTTTTCCAAGTCAATTTGTTATTTACGATTTGTTGAGTGTCAGTAAATAATCAATGTCACAATGATTGATCAATGTATGAAACTCGAGGACAGCTATAAAAATCAAAATACCTATTCTCTATTGCTATTCTCTATTGCAACACAGACAACTTGTGCGCCAACTCAAACGACAAAAAAAAAACTGGGAATGTTGGATTGTTCTAACTAAATGCTTTTTGCTAGAACAAACCAACAAATAGTAACAATTTGCAAGGTATGCTGTGATGCACATGTGATTCTCGTCTACCTATTGCCCACTTAAATAACTTACAAGACCTTTTGTCGTGAAACAAAAGCTCCAACCTCCTTCTTCCATGGACGACATGAATTCTTGACTCACATTTTAAAGGCAACCTCATTTCCACCAGCCAAACGAGTTTTGCAAACTATGAGTGCAGCTCCAGCTTTGACACTACTTGCCTACTTTTCTACTTGCTGATCTTTACGATCTTTTGCCAGCGTGCCAGTGCCGCAAAAAGCGTACGCGGTGTGTAGGTTTTTTGCAATTTTAAATTATTAATATCTCCACACCTTAACACTTTCTCCTAGGTGGAGATTAAGATAGTTGACACAAAACCCCGAGTGAGTCAGAAGATTTGCTCGGTGGGCTCTGGCCCGCCACAGGTGCGTCACCATCTCGGAAACTAACCCGGATAGAGCTTTATTTGCGAAAGAAATTACCATACTGCGTCCAGCGAGGTATTGTGGAATGAACTACAAGGCGCAGTGGATGACGGGTGGTTGTCGGGAATGATTGTAAGTAGTGGTACCTGCTGGAGCTGAATTCCTGTTAACACTCGCACCATAGTTTCAACTGATTATGATTGGCACGTTTGCTCGGTTCGATCATCCGACGTGTAAACTCTGTGTCTGGATTGGACTCAATGTGGGATGCTGTGTTTGCTGATGTAATGATGTCTCTGCTGCTTACTAGCAAGAACGGAACACTTCATGATTACATCCTTCCAGTCACGTAACGATGTAGCGAGCAGGAACGCTAGTTTTTTCATTACTTCCCTTTTTTTCTAATATTTATTTTTTCTCGTTCGCTTTTCTCGTTACAGGTAATGCTGCTCTACCGCTCAGCACTCAGCACGGTCCCAAGGTCTTGTCGTGCCTGCGACGTCGGAATCAATCATTTCATACAATTTTTAATTGAAACCTGAGCCCACCACAAACAACCGCAATCGCACCAGCAAGTGCCCCTCAAGGGGCAAGCATGAATGGGTCAGTACGCGATACAAAACGATGCGAAGGTATCATCTGCCCATTTTACCCCATCGCAACTCCCGCTCCACAGCGAATATGTGTTCACCTCAGCGCGCCCTCGCTTCCATCCATTTCGGAGGTTATGGTGGCCCCGTGTGGATTGCATTGTTACGGAGTGTATATCGTTTTGTCCGAAGTGTCTAAGCATGCCAACTGGAGATGATGGCCGGCAGTTGGTCGCGAGACGATGGGTTTTGAAGCGACGAGCACGAGCGTCATGGGTTCATGGCAATGCGGGCCAGCTCGCGTGCTGCTGACCTTGAACATTATTATATGCTGCTCGGTTATGATGAGCCGATGCGATGAACCTCTGGGTTCCCGTGTTCTCGTTTCGTTCCGGCACATGGGGGAGCCTCCATGTGCGAGAACTTCTCAACGTTTGCTGCGGACGCGGATTGATGGAGAAGTCACGAGCGGGGCGGAAGTGTTTAGGAATTCGTATACACATTGGCCCGATGGCAATAATTTAATAATTTGATCGCGCAAAGTTTTCAACCAGACGAAAAAAAACCGTTCTGCTGTACGAGTTCGTCGGTTGGTTGTGGTTGAACGGGACGGGCCAGCGGAACGAATGGTACGGAGCGAATCGGTCCTTTTATATTTCCCTTACATTTATTTTCAATTTCCATTCGCCATTCGCGAATGGCTGGTAGGGCTTTGGAAGGGGCTCGATCTGTCGGGTGCGGTATCGTGGGAAATCGCCGCTCAATGGTATTCCGATACGCTGATTTGCATGGAGCTTCAGTGTAAAATATTGCCTTCTTTTTATTTTTGTTGGTGCGAAAAATTAGGCATAGCCAGTTTGAAAAGTTACTTAGAGTTTTGGTACGGTTTATGTTTGCTAAATTGATGATGAATTGATAGTTGAATTGACCTTAGAAATGAGGTTAATTTGTGGGTTTTGTTTTGTGCGGTTTGGTTGGAGGATGATTTTTTAGTCTTGTAGTAAATGGATCAAGTGGCTTACGCTTAGGAAGATGTTGATAAAATTTTGTTTTGGTTTTTTTAAAGGCCAGGGTACATGGCCCGAAAACTCGAAGCGAAAACTCAAAAATCTGAAATCTTTGCGTCAAAATGTTCTCGGCTCATGTGCCCGTGTTTTGGCTAGCGAAAACTGGTATGCAAAATCAAGCAAGCGAATACTAGTTGGCCATTTGTAAACAAACAATATGGTGCATCCGTGTAGTGGGTTGGGGATATTTTTTGGAAAGTATTTAACGGAATACATTATAAAAAATATTTTAGTGTCGATCAACTGGCTTTTCACGAGTTTTTATGTTTAAAAAGGTTGGTCTCTTCTGTTGCATATGTGCATTGCTTAAATTCTGAGTTTTCGGTCTCCTGTCAACCAGATCTAACTCGACTGTAGTTAAGTTTTCAGCTCACCGAACCGAAATCAATTTGACGCAAAGTTTTCGGTTGGCCTTGAGTTTTCGGCGAAAACTTTTTCTCATTTTGATTCATGTACCGTGGCCTTAAGACAGTGAGTTCAGTTGTTGTATTTTACAAATTTACTTTTTTATTTCATTTATTATTTTTATTTTATGTAACAAATTCCAAAGAAAGTTTTATATTAATATTTATTTTTATTTTCTTAACGTTAAGGAATCTCCTTTTCAATTATTACTTAAAAACATGACCTTATATATCCTTTAATGAAACCCTAAGTACTGGGATATCTAAACGCTACACATTTACAAAAAAGTAACTTTATTCTGCTTACAATGTTAAAATTATTTATTCTCGCAGCCTTGTTTTTTTCATCTCATTCAGTGTTCTGGCTACACGCACCCAACCACAATGTCCGTCGTCGGGAGGCTTCGTAGCTTTTGCTTTTGCTTCGTCGCTTTGTTACTGAGCGGCCGCCCCATGGCAACGATATGTTGCGTCTGTATTTTCACTGATTGAACCAATTACCGGATCCGGGAAATCTATCGCTCAATTCCGGTACGCACTCGGTAGGGCAGACAGGAAGAAGCGGGAGACAGCGTGACAGGGTGGAACTGTTAGCTGTAAAGTAAAACAAATCGAACCAGCATAACCCCTCCGGGAAGATTCCCTACAAAAGTCAATCCCCTTCGGATGTCCTGGAAAACGGCATGGGGCAAGGGAGAACGTGTTCGAAGGAGCGAAAGCTTGTAGATAAAAAAATTAAGGAACGGAAAAGGAGAACCCAAACAAGCAGCAGCAGCAGTAGAGAAAGTGCACAGTGCCCGTTGCGGTATCAACCGTTGGATCGATATCCCCTCCCCCCCCCCTTTGTTGCTCCAACCCCTAACAGAGTACGTGATTTTTTGTTCCAATTTTACTTGCCGCTTTGTTTGCGCGAACAACGACGACAAAGAGGACGACATCAGTTTGTGCCTTGGATATTCCGAATCGGACATGATTGTGGACGCTCGGTCGTAAAGTGGAAATTTTCAATCAAGCTTTCGCATCCTTTATCACATTTGGTTCGGGACGTGCAGTTTTGAAGTTTTTCGTTTGTAAGTCATGGCCCCTCTCCGCTGTATGGCATCTCTTGTAAGTACGACGATCGCAGCAACAGTGTTACGTTTATAGTCCACCGTCCTTCCTATTCTGCTTTATTGATTTTGAATAGTAAGCTTGATGGGGTTGTGTTTTAACTTGTGTGTGTGTGTGACTCGATGAGGTTAGAGAAGTAGGATGTCTTAACTGTTTGAAACCATTTCACAATACGCGATCTGTGTGGTGGAGGCGAGAAGGTAGGTGACTTCCTCAAGAACTTGGTCCTTCGAACCGGATCGTGCTGCTGCTGATGGGTCCCACCAAATAAGCTCGCTTGTTCGTCTTCCTATTCCACTTTTATTCAAAATCAAACCAATTGTTTGTTGATGCAACACCCGTAACCCGTACGTGCATCATGGCTGTGGCGGCCCAGAGGGCGCCTCCAAAAACTGTGTCAAGTTCACGAAACGCCGTCGCCTCCGCTGCCGCCACCATTGCTGGTGGTGCATCATAGAGGAAGCGATTTTGGCGTGCGACCTAACACAACAGGATGCAAACAGCACAATCAACCGGCGTGTCGTGCCGGGGGATGGAGCTGTCGGGGGGAAGGAAAGACAGGTTAATATTCATGCAACAATTCCCGCCCAACAAACACACACACTACACACTTTGCCGCATCACCACCATGGTGATGGCACACTAAAACAATGCACCTTTTGCCTCCCCCCGCTGCGTCACGCCACCCTGTACTGCGAGACGACGTCGATGTTTTGTGCCCCGAAAACGTAACAGCATTATTGCAAACGCAGAAGGTTGCATTTTTAATTGCAATCAAGCGGGAGCCGCCTTCCCCGCCAGCTGAGCTACGAAAAAGCTATGCGAAGGGTACAACTGCCAAATGAATGGCGGAATTGCTGTTGTTGTTGCAGTTGTGGGCAACCAGTTTTCTCGTTTGGAAATGGGTTAATGCTGGAAAATAAAGCTTCGGAAAAGCTAAACACCACCCCTGCTCCCCTTGGTGTGGGGTTTGACATGACGCAATTGTGAATGGTGTCAGTTCGTCGTTATTTGGAGTTAAAGGCATGCTTGCGAAAGAGCGTCGGGGTGTTGCTCTAATTTTCTAATGGTTCATTTCGCTCGACAGGGCCCTGGGTGTTGTGCTGTGTAGTGCTACCAATTTGTATTCGATAGGGTCGTCCCTTATTGCTGCACACTACCCCCCCCCCCCCTGGCTGTAGCCTAATGGGGAGGAATGTGTTTGTCGATTAATTAGAAGTGTTTTTCTTCTGCGACCCGTCCCGAACCGCAACGTAACCTTAAAACGTATGGGTTAAGCAAAGTACTCAAATGGCTTCAACCTGATTCTGCGAAGTACAAAGGTGGAAATATTTTGCAACCTCCTTGCATTTCTAGAACAAGACATTGAGGTTCAGTGTGATGCATTTAGTATCTCCAATACCTTACCACAAACTGATTTCCATCTGTACAATCGATGTGTTCGGCCATGCCATGGCTTAATTTGCATTCCATGCGATGGGGCGAGCAGAATTTTATGGTTAGGAATTTATTGGCTCAGCGAGCCGTGAGCAAGCTAACCTTTGATCTACGAGGAATGGTGGCAGTGCACAATTCCGAAGGTGTTTGCATTGTGATTGATGAGAATCGCGGTAGAAAGATGCACCCCGGCGTGTTTGTCCGTGTGATCGTTTTAATCAAGGTGCTTTAATGATGGGTTTTGATTTCATCGTTTCGTTTAAGACGTTATTGCATGTATCTTATTATGTGCCAAGAATGAGACTCGCTAGAAAGGAGGACATGGCTTAATTTGGTTTACAAAAAAAAAAACTATTGTATGCTTCGTTTTATTTTAAACATTTTTAATTTGTTGTCTCTAGCTAGTTTTCCGCAATTAGAGATATTTCGTAATAATCATCATCGGTTTGTTTGATAATTTTCATCAGCAAGAAAACGCTAACTTACATTTTTACCAAACAAATGATTCGTTTGCAGGTTTGCTCATTTTATTATAAATGTTTTTGGTAAATTATCGCGACCTTTTAGCTCCCAAATGCGTTCAAAGTAAGCGAACTTACAAAGCAAACTGTTAAAAGTCACAAATACTCTTTCTTTCATTATGCGACAAAGCTTTCTGAG
The DNA here is from genome assembly GCA_000349105.1 of Anopheles epiroticus. NCBI lineage: Eukaryota > Metazoa > Arthropoda > Insecta > Diptera > Culicidae > Anopheles > Anopheles epiroticus. The sequence continues at coordinate 458,296 of KB671598.1, read as the reverse complement.
ACGATAAAAACTCGGTAAATAAACATCGGGCACTACCAACACAGGAATTTGCTTTTTACAATCACAAAGGAAACAGCATCACAAAACGCTTTTTTCTTTCCGTTTCACTCTTCGCTGCCCGCACAATAACCATGCCCAATAAATTTTGACGCTGGGTAATTTAGTTGCAGATTGTGGCGTGAGCGTGTGCGATGCACCCTTGGCTAATTGATGCCCCACCGCTAGGGAACGGGTCGCACTCGTCTCGAGAAATAGCACTGCAACAGACGAAAGGTTAGCCGGTGGCAAGCAACGGAAAGGGGACGGCTTAAAATGTGCACATATATTTGAAGATATGGAGAATAACGCTCATTTGCATAGCCATTATTTGAGGTAAATCCACCCGGGTTGCCGCATTCCAGCATTTGGGCAGCTCGCCGGGGTCGCTGTCTGCGGTAGTTCAGTTTCGGTCGATGATTCCGAAGGAAGTTTATGAACGGTACTCAAATTGCCTTTTGCTTGCTACGCTGAGAGGCACCAGCGACTTCATAGTCGAAAATCCTCCATTGCTGTCTCTGTGTGATTGTAAGACAGTTTGCCAGAGCGTTGGGTAAGCTTAGAAGCATTCTCCCTGTAACCGGTCGTGTTTCCAATGTTTGGCTTTGGTTAGTGCTATTCAAATAGTTGGGGTTGTCAGGTTTTAGTTAGGTGCCGTCCAAAACGCGTGAAAACTAAAAAGAGCAACTTTCGCAGTGTCATAGTCACACAGGGATTGAAGGTTTATCAGTGTCGATGCACACATTTCAGCTGCGTCGAAGGTAGCTTCTGCCCTGCAAAAGGCACTAAATGATGCTTGACGAAGAAAAGTTTGCCCTTGCCACGCTGGGGATTTTCCGGCCACCGAAAGACGAAGGACGAAGGGAAAATTAATTGTAAATGATTCGAGTAAAAATCACGTGGATTAAGTTAACGATGGTGACAGGGTCGTTTGAGCATCGTTTGAGGAAGTCGTTTATTAGAGTAGGAAGCCTACCCAACAAGGCTTCGGGTGAAAAGCGCTTCTAGCTCGCAAGGAACGAGGCTGTACAAAAAGAAAAATTTGTCTTTCCCATGTTTCCACTTCCTCGCCGGTTGACCGTGACCACAGCTTTATGGATTTCGCCACGGTGCTATATGGTCAAGAACAGGCAGAACACCGAAAGGAAGGAGCACCGTAGGATGCAGTGTGTGATAAAGCTTGCTTTAATGCTCATAAAGAGACGCATGTTCTTCAATCAGTAGGAACGGGGCACCGGAACGAATCATCCCAGCAAGCTCTTCACGGAGCTTGCTCTTGCTGTAAAGCAGCCGGTTCATGTTCTGTGGTGTGTTGTCGATGTGTTGGGATGAGAAATGTGGTGTCATCATCCGCTTTGGTATTATTTAACATTTATGCAAGACGACCCACCGATGCTTGAAGGCAATTCGGTCGAGAATCGGTCGGGGCGCAGCAGTTTGTGTGTGCCGCTCTTAATGCACAGGCATGCTACGGACGAGTTACGGCACGGTTTTTGCCAAGGGTCACTTGCAATCATCGTTTATTGGGAGTTGGGAAGAGTACGAAGGATAGGTTACAGGCAAGGAAACACATGATCACCGCAAAACTTTCGCTCCTGTCGAACTAGTGACCGTCGAAGCGATGTGCTGTTTGTGCCGACCGGGATGACGCTGATGATGTTTGAAAATCTCGGCAAACCGAGTCGGAGGTTAAAAGATCACAATCAAACGCGTCGCTTAACACAGCTATCGTCGTTAGTTACGCTGGGGGATCCGGGACTGTTGCCGGGTTGCAAAGAGGGATGCATCAGATGTCATGGCAATGATAGCACCCACATGTCCACATTTCAGCCATGAGTTGAGATACGAATCGTTTGGTACGGTCGAGTGAAGTTTGCTGGACCACATCTCAGTGCAGGCAGCATTGACACTTCCTAAAAAACAAAAGTAAGAACTAGACAAAATAAGATGGACTTTGAAAGGGAAGAACATGGATAGATGTTACCCCCATTTTGGGACATCCAACGACCTTGATCTTTCGGGTATAGATAGAACAGGAAGCATAAGCTAATTAGTCTTTGAAACGATAATAACACACCTTTGCTCGAACGTGTTTAGTCATCTAATTCCATTGTCAAAAATTCCAATTCCGTTCGATTGTTGTGACTGTTTTTTGATGTTTTTACCAAAGATCTCACTGTCTTTAGTTCCCACGTACTCTAGGTTCCTGCCTCATGAATCCATTGGCCTGCTCAAGAATTTAGGAACTACCGCCGTTCTTGTTTATTGAGTCAATTTCATATCCTGTTTGGAAATTGATGAGCGTCGGTGGCCGTGAACGT
>KB671598.1:373923-451858 GCA_000349105.1 Anopheles epiroticus | reverse complement strand
AGGGAGTCAGTTTTCTGACTGAGAGAGAGAGAGAACAGAAGCAAGTATGGAATGGTTTTCAACGATGGTTATGTTTGGTATGGTTTTCTGTGTTTCATAATCGTTCCAAACCCTTTCCCATTTTGGGTTACTTTAGGCTACGAAAGCATTTGTGAAAAGACTCCTTTTTTATGTATAACATTTTCAAGATGGGAAAACAGATTAAAAAATTATTGTTGAACACAAAAAAGGGTTAAAGGGTAGCAGCAGTGTCGGGCATGAGCATGAAAGGACTCGACTCGCACTGGAGAATGAATTTGCGATTCTTGGGTAAGATACGTGAGATCACTTCTTACCAGTCTGAGGGGCTGTAAGTTACATCAATTTATAAGTAAAAACATCCCGGTCATAGTGCCCAACAATAAGCAAAAAAAAACACTTCTCAGATGCTGGTTCATATTTTTCTGCCTAACCCAAAGTTAGCAAAACTTGCTCGGGTTGGGGAAGTTTTGAGCGGAACTAGGAGTGGAAGTACACGGATATCTCTGCGGGAGGATAGAAATCCCGAAAAGGTTCATAAGGGTCTTATCGCTGGGTGAACACTCTGTCGTTGGCTGGCCAAAACAAGGGGTTTTGTGAACGGTGGGGAAGAATGGTGGAAAATATAATGACGCCGCAGAAATTTCGTCTCGACGTTTTGCTGTGGTCTCGGTGAAGCTACTTGCAAAAGGCTGTGTGAAGGTGGCGGAAGGGGGCAAACGAGGGTTAAAACTACACAGCAGCACGCTGCAAACTGTTTTGTGGTGGCCTATGTGTTCTCCACTAGCTCACAATACCAGTCATTTCGGAAATAGAAGCAATGTGGAGAGACTACTGAGAATATCGTGCTGGAGGTTTCGTGTGTTGTTACGCGGTACAACATATTTTGCCGTACTTTACATCTGTTTGTGTTCAAGCGCGGGATGGACGAATCCAAACGACGTGTACTTAGTTGCCAGGCTTAATGCAGGCGAGTGTGAAATTTAATAATGCAATGGACAATTGGTTGAAGATGTGCTTCTAGTGGCGAGAGTGACTACTACTGCTTGCCCGGGTTCTTGGGTTGAGGATTAATGTCCACTCGAGAATGTCATTTTCGAGATGTTCTCCAATGTGTGTCCTCGCGTTTCGCATCAGATTTCCCCTCGTAGAGAATGTCTGCCATTTGCCCAAATTATGTCAAGGGCTCTTCGCCTCCGCTTACCACTGACACTTGTGCGCCTGTGTGTGTCTCTCCCTCTTTATGTTGAAGGCTAGAGGTGAAGTGACAGGATGTGCTCGGTTTTATTTTCATATGAAACAATTCTCCCCGCACTCCTCGCACAGTTTTTGCTGTTGTGGTACTTTGTAGTTGGCATAAGGTAATTAATAATGCCCTTATTGTGTGTGCCTGTTGACACGGTGGAGGAAGATCGGGTGGTTGGTTAGGAAAACAACGGCCGATCCCACACACGAGAAACCATGTTTGGGTAACGGTAAAAGTGTGATGAATTCCGCACAACGGTTGATGGATGACCGCCATGCGCCATGTTTTTCGCCATCCCTGCCCGCAAGTGGACAAAGATTTCACACATGTCCCAGGTCGATGACAACGACGTGGTTCTTGTGCGATGAGAGAATTGCTCAAGTGAAACAATCACCCGAAGAACATCACTTTGTAATGAGATCTTACTTTTGTGAAAGGTTTGTGTATTTAGCTGACAGACGTCAAGGTATCTTGGGATCTCAAAATTGCTGGCATGAGATCAGCAAATACTATTTATTATTTTTGGTAAATTAAAATATTTGTAGCTGAAAGTCTTCCAGTAATTGACTTACAGTAGCATCGTGCAATGTCGTTGTTTAGTTGGATGAGATTTATAGTACCCGAAAAAAGAACACAGGAAAGTGGGCAGATCCCCTCAAAAAGAGGGACGACTTTCCCTCAGCATGTCAGGGAGTTAACACTGAGGCATCCTGGCACTGCGGGACGTACGTAGTGGTACAGCGAATCTATTCTGGGATGAAAGCAACGGCGAAAACCCGCTCCAAATTAACCATTGTTGTGGTGGCGTGTTTGATTTTCTTGCGCTGATAATCGGCCGAAAACCTAACCTAACAATAATGATGATGACGATGCGCGAGCGCGTTCGCCCCAATGGCTCCCCCTGAACGATGGATTCCGTTATGCTGGTTGGTATGTTCGATGCGTCTGCGTTTTTGTTTCCCTGTTTGCTTGAAAGAAGCAGCCGGTAGCATCCCGGAAAGGAAAATCGAATCTTCTGCCCGGGACGGGATGGCTGATGACTCTGACCCAACTGACCGAGTTTGTAACGAGCATTAGAAAATTGCCTCACCAAAGCTCGAAAAAACGCAATGTTTGTGCTGTGTTAGTGTGTTTGTTGCTTGCATCAATAAGATTGGACGATTTAACTGCCTGAAAGGCACAACCACACTAAGAACAGAGACGACAACGTGTCGCCTTTTGCGCTCACCGAAAGCTTCCCTTCGTGGGTCATGGGAAGATTTGGGCGGTACGTTGCGTGACGAACCATCATTACTGACATATTGATGAAACGATGGCTGGGTGGACGAACCGCAAAAGGTATCGACCGCTAGAAAGCTGCTTGCAGCACAGCAAAACACTGATTACAAGCTGTGGACCAAAGTTTGCAATCATCCCTTTCGACCACACCCTGTTATGGTAAGCTTTTAGCTCTCGAGGAATGTTGTCCAAAACGAAGAAATAGACACAAATCGATCGACCGAATCGAGCTACCGTCAGCTTGACCTTGATTCTTTACACTGCGATCGGTGTCGCCGCGAGTTGCAACAAAAGCGCTTACCACAGTTCCGCCAAGCGCGTGCATGCACCACCGGTGTATGACCTCCCAGGAGATCACGCTATCGCGCGTGTTGCTGCGCACGGTTAGTGCGCGCGAGCGCGCTACAGGAATGTGTCCAAACATCATTACCTGCGGAACGATAATAGCAAGACACTGTCACCGGTGGGCTAGCGTGTTCCAAAAACGCGACGAAATTGTCCCGAGGGTCCAATCAAGGCACACCAGGCAGCGGTGTTTCGCGTGTTGGCGTTCATTTGCGTCAGCTGCTGGTACTAACTGCCGTCACCATGGTGGCGCTAGCTGGTGGCATCAGTAATGTCAATCGGTTGACGGTAGCTTTCCGTAGCGATCAACGTCCATTGAGGGGAAAGCGTCAATTGAGAGTGTCGTCTTCCCTTTGCTAGCGAAGGTAATTGTCTCTATTCGGAGCTACCCGATTTTGTGGCTACTTAGGGCTGATAGAAATGCAACCGTAATCACACACTCAAAAGGACGGTCTGCTTTTGTGTAAACGATTGATGTCAGTGGAGCTACCTTCACCATCCCAAACCATCAAATGTACAGGTACAGCAGAGAGAGAGCGTCACAATAGACAGAATAGGGTAACGATGGGTTGTGGATCGATCGATAATTTCGGTTACAATGTCTACCACGGGTAGATGATTGGAATAATTGAGAACGTCCATTAAGGTCAACAATGAGACACGGGTTCGAATTTAGAAGCAGTTCCGCAGTCGATTTACGGCGCGGCATCGTCTCACTGACAGATTTAGTAAATATGACTGAATCAGAGGTAATAAGGGCTCAATAAGGCATTTTGACTCTCTAAATTGCATATATTACATCTATCCCTGTTTGTTATTACATACAAACTATTCTATTTCTATTTCTAGTCTATTTGTCGACTTTCGAGTCTATTTGTCGACTTTCGAGTCTATTTGTCATTCAACAAACATACAAACAGCCTAAAAGTATGCAATCCGTACAGCAAAAATAGATGTTTTGAAACTAAACATAAAAATTTCAATTTTCTCTTTTTGAAAACTGTCGACAGTGTGCGCTCGGGCAGGACAAAATTTAAAGCGTATCTTAATCCTTTAGCATAGAATATACACTTATACTCTCTCGCTAAAGGCGAAAGTGGATAACCTGAAAACTATCTTATAGACGTTTTGGAATTATTAATGAATTTTCTTTCATGGTACACCCATTCTAGGGGTGTAATTGCTATTCGTTTGCCTTTTTTCTATGTGTTTGCTCGTAACAGTTGGGCCACTTCCCACATGCAATTTGGCCGCTTGATTCTGATTGATTTTGGCTCTTGTTTGAAGTGGCAAACTTTCTGAACGACCGTCGCGTGCATTTGACATGTGTGTTTACTCTTTGGCAAATGCCACTCGCGCCACACTTCCCATTCACCTTGGCCTTTCTCAATGCCAGCTCGTTTGCTGTCTACCCGCACAGTACCGAGTGACAACATCAAACGATGTTTTTCTTTTTCGTTTTAATGAAGGGGTCTTTTTAAATCTGCCAATCTGCAGAGGGGTTTGTTACTCCTTTTTTCTTGCTGCACGTTCTTCTCGTTTTTTTTATTGTTAGGAACATACCTAAAGCAACGTACACTGTCTTCGAAAAGCTTACCGTTTTCGGGTGAGCACCAATTAAAGCTTCTAGCCTTGGTACGATGATCATGTGCTCCAACAAAAAAAAAAAAAACAAATAGGAGACTTTGAAGGTTACCATCACCCGGCTAAGCGCATCGTTAGCGTGTTAATCTCCGGTCTCTCCGACGTGGAGGTTCCTGCCATTCCGTGTTTTCCGAACGTTTAGTGACGATTTACGGGCGTCTGATACCTGTTTGTGTGACATCGAAGTAGAAGAGGTTACGGACAGGACGACGTGTGTTCGGTGTGTACACATTTATACCACCATTGGCGCCTTACGTTGGACGGGGTTATCTTAGGGCAGGCTACAAAAATATATAGCTCTTCTTGATTGGAGAAGAGCGAATGAGGGGTAAGGATAAAATCTGCCCTAGTAATTAATATCTCCAGCGCTCGGGTCGTTTGGCAGATGGCAATAAATCGTAGAATCGACGCAACAGCGTGAAGACCCTGGAGACGAATGGCGACAACACTCCCCGCGTAGCTCAATCTTTGTGTGTTTTCCAATATCCAATATCCGGCTGCCATCGATCAGGCCGGAGGAGTGGTAAGGAAGAGAGAAATATAAAACACACCCCCCAAAGAAATCGATGCCCCACATACGTAGCCGGGATGCATGCATCTGAGTTTGTTTTACGCTTCTCCGTTCTCCAGAAAGTCATCGTCCTCGCTTTGCAAAGTGGCAAAGCCCGATCGTGTAACTCCCGCCGGAAGATGGAATAGAAGGAGTTGGTTGGGAGGATGTACTACTACGACTACTCCCCGATCGAGAGGATATTACTTTCTGTAACATTTTTCCTGCATTCCTTGCAAGACCGATCGATTTCACCTGCCACTAGTGGGGTAGCGTGTGGTCCGTTCCGTTTGGTCACCGTCACCGGAGCTTGATTACAAATCGTTTCCCGCGTAGTTTTGTGGTTTCTTTTAGCCCCGGAGCTGTAAGCTGGCGGGGGTTGGCAAGGACGGAAGAATGTTTTTAATTCTTTTGCGCGCTATTAATAGCCGTGCAATCGGTTGTGTCTTACATTCCGCCATGTCTTCCTTCGTGGGCCAATTATAGCTCAACGCACACATTCTCTGGAGGCTGGAGCCGTGTGGAAGGAACCTAGAAACACTATCCCCATGGTATTCCACCGAGGAACATCCTTAGGGGGATGATCAGCAGTGGACGTTGTGTAAGAATGCGGTAGAATTAATTACCAACCGGACAGTTTTATGGCCAGGCCTGGAATGGACGACGCGCGGCCATGCAGCGGTGCAGTTTCTACTCGCGCCAGTGTCTCGATGCCTGTGCGTGTGAGCAGTGCGGTTTCCCTTGCGGGCATCCCCCTCGGAAGATGAGACACATCATCCCGCACTGGAGCGGGCATGATAAATTGTAGCTTCAGTTGCGCGAATTGAATGGGACGCTCGCAGAAGAAGTATCAACATAAACGCAATCCAAGAGCGGGAATTGTGAGGAAAACGTACGTACGAATCGATCCTTCATTTGATCCTTTTTCGTAGTTCGTTCTCGTTCGCTTCAGGTTACGCATTCACTGCCCAGAAAAGTGGGAGGGTTATGTTGGCTGCTTGATCTTATCGTGCTCGGCTTACAGGGGCAGCTGTAAGGTGGCTTAAAGCTCATTTATAACACGGTTTAATTAGTGTCAGGTTCGCCGGATGCTTCGGATGCATGCAGACGGGCGGGACACAAGCAGCATTTTGTTCTTCCCATGCTCGAAAACTTTAAATCCATTAAGTGCTTTGAAGTGTATTTTTAACCCTACCCGTCTAAGCTGGCTCGCTTGCGCGAAGCAGTTTTGTCTGGGTGGTTTTTCGCCAGAGTGGGCAGATATTTAGATTGAAGATCATATTCGCCCTTTCTGTGCCTTTTCTGCTTATGTAGGCTTTCCGCTGCCGGTGCTATGATGCAACGCGTAACTGTCTTTGTGGGTTTTCGCCGTAAAAAAATCGTTGTAAAACCGTGCGGGTACCCGCGGAAAAGCAGTGGATGAAAATCAAAAGAACGGCCGCAAAAAAGGGCGATAGCGATGATGCGATGGCGGCGAGCCACATGGTGGCTGGCTACTGCTAATTACAACCAGGCGTAAATTGATACTGCCCAGCATTAATCAGCCGGCTATTAGTCGCCTAAGTATGGGTGAAGAAATGTTTCATTATGAAGATTGCGAAGAAAGAAAATGTGTGCAGTGGGAAAGCGCAAATAAAATCCGTTCCGCCGCCGCTGGGCCATTCCTGTGTGCTGCTGAGGCTCGGTGCGACTCTGCTCACTGTTGCATGATGTGTGACGTCGAGCCCTTCGAGGCGAAACGCACGAGAGTCCCTGCAATAGCAGGGTGCGGTTTAGTGGTGGGACGGGCACGGGTCCGCTGACACATTCAATTTACTACATGCAGAATAATTATGTTTTAGTTAGTAGCAAACGAGATGCTTTGACGGGGCAGGGACAATGACGACAGATATGCTTCTTCCCTTACCCGCGAGCGATCATTCTTCATCGAAGGGAGGTTTGGAATGTAAAGCTTTTTCTGTTTCTGTTGCAGGGAAGAATGTTAATGCTAGGTTGACCGATGAGTTGGCAGCTTTTAATTGAAGAGATTATAGTTTCAATTTATGTCTGCATCAATACACGTTATTATTATCTTATGCTTTATAAACCTTACCCTTTAGGTGAGCTGTTTGAAGTTTAGATCTCATGTTGAAATATATTAAGTTGGTTTTTAAAAATAATAATAATAATTATCTTCGATATCTTCGTCAGAAAGGCTGTGGGTTTCCGTTCCGGTAAATTTCCTTAATTAATAAGATTATTAAGTGGTACACTCAATTCAACTGTAATTTTTTTTTGTAAACGAACAATCAAAAAAATTAAAATTTTCCTCTCGAGCATTGGTAAAACCTTGAATATTATCCAAAACAATCGACGCGTTTTTTTATTGAATGTATTTTTTTGCAAGTCACACATTATTTCTGAAGTAAATATTAGCTTGAAACACTTAAACAAGGTACGATCAAACAAACCTCCTCCAGGACGTAACATTGGGTTAATTTCTCACCAGTTTCCCAAAACTCGCACAACGTTGCGAACTGGCCTGGAGCCCCGCAGGGCAAAATTTCGCAATCGGGACAAAGAAGGTACAGTACGTTGACTTTTTTTTAACGTTTAAAGATTGCTAATGGTGGAGTTGTAAGTATGGTGTGTGCTCCGTAGTCGGTCCCACCATCGAAAAAGACGTCGGTACGCACCCGGCACTGGCCGCTAATTAAGATGTAAGCTTATCGCTGAAGAGCAGTGGATACTCCGCATTGGTCGTTGTCGTTTCCAGGTTTTTCTTTTTCACTCTACCGTTACATCCACTCAGTTGAATTTTGTGCTTATGGCACACAGCAGACCAGTCTCGATCGATGCTGCTGCGGACGGTCCTTTCCGGTCGATGTGTCGTGGTTCAGGGTTAAGGTCGGTAAAGGCATCGTTAAACGCAGGTTTCGATCGTTCACTCGTCAAATGGGGTCTCGCCTGGCTTGGTTCGATCTTTGGGAATAAACACACTTAAATAAATATACCAGCCGATGGCAAGCGACCAACAGAGACGAGGTTAGGATTAGGTGTTTGAGGACTCGAAGGTGAATATCAACGTAGAAAACGACACCGTGTGATCATGGGCTCATCTTGCTTTGAGGTTTTATGTAGGTTCAACATGTATGGAAACCGTTGACCATTTCCCAAAAACGAAACGAATATGGCCAAACGTTCATGGGAACAAAAACGTGCTTCCTGTTAGTTATAGAGGTACGCGCAATTTTTCATTTATCTCTTGTTTTTTTTTCTGCCAGACATGGCTGCGTGGAAAATTGGGCTGCAGCAACAAATATATGTCTTTTGTGGCGATTTTGGGCTTCCCCTTAATAAGTAGGTAACGAAACGCGTAAAATATAAGTGTGTAATTAATCTCCATTCCATCCGGAGAGGATGCTGAACGTCCTCCAAACCTGTGAAGGGCACCGAATTATAAAATTTAAATTTTTGGTCCGCTGATACCTGTGCCCTGTTATGCTCTTTGAACTTGAAACGACTCGTGCTGTATCAAACTTTGACCTTTAAGGCCGCCCTACCGCGAAGGTTTTGAAACAAAGCGCACTAATAAGGAAAAATCATCCCTTCTCCTACCCGGCATCGGCTGGGCGAGGAACGCCACGGATCATTGGCACAGGTATGAGAAATTAACTGTCAGAAGTCAGAACACGCGCGCTTGTCTGTGTGCTTGCGGATCATAAATATTATCATTCTGCCTTTACTACTTCTGCTGCCTAGTTCTTTAGTGAAATTGATGAACCTAAGCATCGGGTTTTCGCTGGATGCCTGTTTGCGACCCGAAGGCTTGCCTTCATCATCTTCGGAAGTACGGCCGATGATTGATTGCATCCGAGAAGAACGGCGTCCGTCTCATCCGGTGGTAGGATCCCGTTTACACGCTGTGGTTGGATTAATGGTGCAAGAAAGCGAAATCGAAGAAGGATTATTGAATCGAGATTTACCTTCTAGTACCATCGGTGTGGTGATGGTAAAAGAAAACCCCCCAAGAATGATAAGGGTTGTGGTTGCGGTAGCGGCCCTTCAAGCGGGAAACAGGAACTGGCTTGTAGGCTGATGGATTATTGGAGTCATTGCGGACGGAAATTAATGAGCTCCGATCGGAGGAACACCAACCACGCGAGGTCATTAATTTCGCTGTCCCAGCGGCACACGTGACTAGGAGTTAAATTATGTGAAAACTAATTAAATAACCTGTAAATTGTTACGTGCGTATGCAAGTGTTCTAATACTGGAAAAGTATGGTATAAAAAGTGGGGATGGGCATTTTGTTTCAAAAGTACTTGATTCATCAGATACTTCAGTTTTCATTTTCTCCATTATCCATCCAACTCTTATTGCTAGATTTTCTTTTTTATCCGGTAGTAAACCTTTTTGCTAGATTCTATTTCCAAATTTTCATTTTAATGTGATCCTAATTCTAATAAAAAAGTATATGATTTTCAATGTGTATTTTACTCATATTAATTTGGTTAAATAATCTTAACTTATGTTTGACAGAGTACAATCGCTAGTACATTCTTGATCTACACTAGCGCCATCTACGAGAAGCTGCCAAAAAGAATTTCAGGATACACATCCAACAGTCATGTTATAATTTATTCCATCGTTTTACAGGTCGAAGAAGAATATGTCGTAAAGGTATAAATTTTGCTGTATATTCAGAATAAAGAAGGTTCATACTATTTAGGTTCGTTAGGTCTCGCTCCAAAGAAAATATAATTTTCCCATCACTAGAAAAGAGATTAAAGTTACTCTATTACTGTATATTTACATACGATGCGACTCCTTGCTCCTCGGTTTGTGGAGTGAGGAATATCGTGTGCTAATCCAGCACCGTTGGCAGTACGGCTCTGAATTAGTCAGCCCTTGCAGGGACAGAGTTTGAATTATTGTTCCACTGGGGGAAGCGGCCTAAAGCTAGCACCCGCCCAAGAGTGTGGCGTGCCGATGTCTGCAGTGCTGGAAGGATTTTCGCCTCTCATAGCCCATAATCCCGGTTATACCGACTAACCCGGCCGTCGGCAGAAGGGTTGCAACGCTTTTACAATGCAATTTCGATCCGATCAACGTGAATCCGAAGGTTCGATAGAAAGGGGCTCAAGCGCATACATTTTCACATAATACAAGCGCAATTAAGGACTCGCCGGTGGGGTGAGCAGACACGTACGACGAGGACGACCGTGGTTCGGCAAACGTAATAGCCTCCCGGGGTGGCACACCTGGTCCTTGCATAGCGCTGTGGCCAGAGATCACGCAGACAGCAGCCCCACGGCGTCCCGTGTTTTGCATGTGTTGTTTGCTAATGTGTCTCCTGGCGTGAGTGTGAGAGAAAAGGGCATTGCGGAAGCGATAAACCGGAAGGGTCAAAATTCGCGCGACATACGCCGCCGGGGTAGGTGGAGATTGGTCTTTTATGTGTAATTTACGAAGAGCAATTGCACACTTCCGTCTCTGGTCGGGTTTTCGGACCGCGGTCCGGAATGGCGTACGCGCGTACGGACAAACACAGCCAGCCATTACGGTTTGCTTGTCTCCCGTCCCGCGGCCGTCCTGCGAAAAGGGATCTCCAAGCGGTCCTGATGGGATTGATATTTTAAGCCCAGCGAACGGAAGGGCATTTTATCCATCCAGGACAATCCCGGTACAGCCTGTGCTGATGGTGGTGGTTGCCACCGATAAAACCGGGCGCAGCAAATTGAAGAGGATGAGATTTTAATTTAAATATTTGCAACCCCAGAGCACGGGCACCGGTACACGGGCTGGGGGCAAACGAACGCACGAGGGCATTAAAATGTCTGTGGACACACCGGTCTGGTGGTACAATCTGCCGCCGTCAGGCCGCAGACGGTCGATTGCGGTGCAAACGAATTGAAATTAAAGTGATGCTGGTGTTTGCTTTTGGTGCATTTTAAAGATCTACCTAGGCCCTAGGGAACCCATTTCGGTAGTTGCAATGCTGGTATTTGATCACACGCCTATTGTCGGTGGGACACATGTGCGAAGGGTTGAGGTTGATGTTTTTCGGTCCGAACATCGCACTGCCATTGTGCGGAGTCTTTTCCCCGTTCTTTATAGGAGGAACGGAAACACACTCTCGCAAAGGAGGAGAAGTGTCTGTGGATGGTTGCGAATAATTTATCCCAACATGCACCAGACAGGGTGGTGTGGGCGCTTGCGTGTTTGCTGTGCTAAATAGTGGCAGTTTATTTCGCGCATCACTGTTGATGCGATGTTGTTGCGGAGTTTGCCTATGAATGTTTAATTTAAATGACCGTCGGAATGGGTAGAGTGAATTTATTGCTCCAGGGCTAATTAAAACGGGAATGAAACTGTTCCCCTCCCCCAGGTGGCGTAAAGAGCAATCTGTTCGTGGTGTCCAAAAGTTGATCGTGATAAGGAATGGGATCGATTGTGATTGAACAATATATTTCTTCTCAGGAAGCCTGTCGCAACTTATCAGCAATTGGGAGATTGCTGTAATCGGGTGATGCAAGGTGTACTTTGGGTGATTTGATTTTATCTCATCTGAAAATATATTCGTCATTTTGTGGTACAGTGTGTCAAGGATGGTTGATTATGTTTGAATCGAATCGGTAATTTATTTGCTATACTCATTTAAAATTCATTCTTAGTTAGATTCAAGTAGATTTAGATGGTGTCGTGACGAGGATTAAGATTCTTTCAAGCAAAACTGCATAGCAAATAGGGCTTGATGTAAAATTGGTTTGGTTTCCTTTCGCTATTAGTCTTTAGGAAAGAGCTAGATCAAAGTTGTGCTATTCATAAAGATTAAATTGCAAATGTTTCACACTGCTTCTAGACTTGTTGTTATAACATGTTAGTTTCAGTAGATTTTGTACAATATCGACGTATTAGACGAAAAAGTAACAGAAATTGTCATGTCAATTTACAGGTCGTCTAGAAGCCGTGTTATGAGAATGTTTCTTTCTTGTTATGCTGTATTATGTTGTGAATATCACAGGTTCTTTTTCGATTAAAATAATTTATTTTCTTTATTTTTGTTAGTCTCGTTTACTCAGTAGGAGTAAGCAGCGTGGATAATAAAATTCTGATTGTAGTTTAATGCTGAGACAAGAATACCAAAAGGATAGGTCTTACATAAGCGAAACGCCCGGTTTGCATTATTAAATCACAACTGTTTCATGCTGGTGTCATGACTAGGATCCGTTTTTCAACGTTATTAAAGTGTAAATTCCACAACCGTGACATATACAACGTAACAGTTAATTTATATTATACTCTTAATATCAACCTTTGAACTAGTGGCTTCACGTAAAGTTATGGCTAAAAAGGGCTAGCCAACGTTAATCACCTTGTTCCGCTTTGATCGCTCGAGAAATGGCGGCAACAACAGGCAGCTAGACTTCCAATAAATTCCCAGCTTTGTATGCTGAGTAGCCCTTTACCACTGACCGCTGCCTAAAAATCATCCCTTCAGTCCCCCTGCCTCCCACTTAGGCATGATGCGCACATACTCTCCCCTCCACGCAATCACGTCCCGATCGCGCTGCATCGGGTGCATCAGCCTGTCTCAGCCGAACTCTCCCCGTTCCTCCGTTCCAATGCACCCGAAACGAATCGGCGAAATGCATGCAATCGATGAAAATTACCATACAAATGAACATAAGTTGTTGTTCGAGCTACCCTCTGCTTCGGGGGCAGGTCAGAGTCGGCGACGATCGCGACAGCTAGCGGCAGGACCTGAAGTAATTCGAGAATAGGTAAAAGCCCAAACAAATTGCTTCCAGTTTTCCACGGTGCTGTTGCCTACGGAACACGCGATCGCGATTTCATGGGTGCCGCGCAAGCTGCGGTGCGCAATTTTCATAATTCTCTCTCGGTCTATCGCTAATGGGACTGTGTGTGTCCGTCCGGTCGATGGTGGAGTTTGTGCGGCTGCGGTCAGTTGCTTGTAATGCGATCGGTCACGGCGTGGTGAGGAAGGGCCTGGCTACAAGATCGCTTGCGCGCTATGTAACCATGAACAATCTGGCGATGGATTTTATGACGTGATCTTGATCGTATGTTACGCCGGATCATGTTGTTGTGCATGCGTGATAGTAAGGCTTACTCTCCCCTAGCCGTCCTTCGCGCGGAGTTGGTGCAAGGTCGTTTTTTAAACCGCTTTTTCCACGCGGCATGTAATGTAATCCCTTGCCGTTTGTTTGTGGGCGGCAGGGTGCAGGACGGAACCGGCGAAGATCCCGTATCCCCTTTTGTACCTTGTTCGTGTGTTATCTCCGATGGTAGATCTGATGGAAAGTTGACCGAAGGTCGTCACTCGGCGAAAGGACGAAACCGAGCATCAAGGGCAAAGTCGTCACCGTCCAACGCGTGTGGGAAGGGTATCGGGATGTGAGATACGGGTGTGCAGACGGCCCACCAGTGTGTGTGTGTGTGTGTGTGTGCACCTCCGCCTTCCGGTAAGGGTTTGGCACGAACGGTAATCGAATTAGCGTTATGGAATTTCCTGACACCGACATGACGTCTACCAGTGGGAGGGTTGGGTGAACTGCGTGGGGACAGCAAACAGTTGTGCCTTGTCCCGGAACAAAAACTTCGATACACAACTTTACCTTTAAGGGTCGGGCAGTGTATGTGTGTGTGTGTGTGTGTGTGTGTGTGTGAATTGGAAGCACCGCGCCCTTCCGTGGGTGACACAAGGGAATAACGAGAGCGAAAGTAGCGAAAACACTATCCCCGCGCCTCCGGTTTCCTTGTTGTCGGAGGTCCGACCACAACGGACAGAAGTTCCTACGTGAGAGGTACTGTTTGCCATGGGAAGGATCGAGGTGGTGGTGGAAAAGGGCGTTTAGTTGTGGGAGTAGTGGGCGATTTTTGGGAGGGGTTCTCACATGTACCAAATGTGAGAGTGATAGAGAGAGAGAGAGATGTATATAGAGTGGCCACAAGAACGAAAAAGCGTGTGCCACCATCGCCTATGATTTACATAATTAATTATTGATTAAATATTTAGCCAGAGTCGTGTTAAAAGACGTAGTTGTTCCGTTCGCGCGTGGGAGCTCGTACATTGTGTTGCGTTCTTTTCTTTGTGTGCTATTGACTTGGCAAGAAAAATGAGTTCATCCAGGGTCGCGGGGATCTAAGATATGTAGACCATTTAACATACATAGTAGACCTTTTAATCATCCATAATATTTTAGTTGCTGGTGTCATAAATCTTATGCACGATATTGATATTTATTTTGATATTGATATAGATAGACTATTTTTGACACCTCTATTCTTCACTCCTTCCTTCAATCGATTTTGCCTTAGTTCGGTTATTTTGATGAATATAAAATATTCTTGTTTCATCTCAAAATGGAGGCCTCCTTTTCACTAAAGTATTTCTAAAAATTCTGTATATATATATTTTTTATTTAGTAGAGACGGCCAGGCCGTATTGCTTAAAAATTATGCATATAGAAAGGATCTTAAAAGTTTTCTTAAATGAACCATTTTCTTTCGTTTCATAAACATATTTGTCAACACTTGTTATATCATAATTTTATAAAATTTATAAATATTAATATGAGTATGATGGAATCTTTTATGAATTTTCCAATCAGTAGGGTAAATCCATCTTTAGCTTCTCTTTGTCGGCAAACCTTCTTATTGCACCCAACCAGAATGCAACACAAGGCTCGCATCGAAGAAATAACACATCTACAGCCATTACCATATGCACACGCACTTGTCGTGTGAATTTTCCTCCCTACGCACGCAAAATATGGTGTACAAACATGCACCCCCGTTGCGAGTGTGTTTAACGACAAACTTTCCTTCAAGGGAAACATGCAACCAGTTCGAAACGCACCCGACGGTGGTTACATTTTATCCAAAGTGACACGAGCGTGCGTGCGCGCCCCGCACCGAAATCCTTCTGCGCACGTGGTACCGCGAAGAAGAAATGCGTGTCCACGCTTGACACCCTGCTTACGCTTACATTTCCGGCTTGCTTTCAGGTGCATAAAGTGCAGTACTTTATGGGGGGAGTAGCATGGGGATGGGCAATAGAATCGTTGATTTAATTTCCTGTTTTAATTTGCATTTTAGCTGCAAAGGCTAATGTCCGTTTGATACTGCAATTATGATTGCCGTGTAATGTTTACTGCCCTGTTTTCAAACATGTATTGCTAAATATTAGAATCAATGCAGGGGAAACGGATTCGAACGTTATTTTCCTTTGCTTTCATTTCAGTTTAACGAATGGGAAACCGGTCCCCGGTGCCTAGTGGTGATGGGTTCGGCATGCATGGCATGCAGTCGCCGTTAAGCAGCATATTAATGAGCCGCGAACTTATTTATAGCTCCCAGTTTCCCCGACGAACGAAGGCGCGCGCCCGCGCCTTTGATTGAAGGCGGCATTATGCCCTTTCTTAGTGCGGGAGCTCCATCCGAGGTGTGTACCGGTTGCTTGTTGTTTGCGTAAAACAGGTTGCTCTTACGTATCCGCGTGGAAAGGGTTTATGTGGCGTGATCGTGTGCCGTCCACGTCCGATTGGTACTTATCTATTTAATTAACTTTCCACCACGAAGCTTGGGAGAAAAAGGATAACAGTTTTTTTTCTTGTCCGTTGTTTGCTTTTTGTTGGGTGTTGCGAGTTGGTTAATTGTCTAGGATGCAGCAACTCGCCTCGTTCGTGTGTGTGTGTGTGTATGTTTGTGTTGAACGTGTTAATTGGTTTTACTACCATGTGGTGTAAAGGTTACATCACAAGACAGAGAGACAGACACGATTGTATCGATTAATCTTTCGCACAATCGGCTAAGGTGTGATGGAACCACTCACACACGATGGCAGCGAAATGAAAAAGGAAACTAATAAGCTTCATTAAAAGGGAATAGAAGCGGGAAGCAGGTGGACACGCGGACACACTGCAAGTCATTAAGATTAATGCATTTCTATTAAAATCATCTTTTTGTGTAAGCGTGTTACGGCAGCAATCCATCAAGTGCATCTTTTTGACACGTTTCCATTTTTCATTGCCTACATTAAGGCGCATTTACGGCCGTTTGTGGGAAGCCAAAGGGATTTATGAATTATAATTAATCCACCGAACACAGACTTCCTGGGCTCCTACCGTGTCGTGCTGTGCGTCCCATTCTTTCACCTTCTCCACCGCCATACGATACGCGTGTCACATTACCACCTAAGGTTCGCAAGCCTGCTCGCTTCGTCGCCGTTTTGCTACACATTTATCATTTAATTGAGTTAATTTATCGCAT
This sequence comes from Anopheles epiroticus, assembly GCA_000349105.1. Taxonomy (NCBI): domain Eukaryota; kingdom Metazoa; phylum Arthropoda; class Insecta; order Diptera; family Culicidae; genus Anopheles; species Anopheles epiroticus. Next base: position 435,500 of record KB671598.1, on the reverse strand, counting down.
GCTGGGTGCATCCACCAACTCCCAGCATCATGATCGGGATTCTCATCCCATCGGTGAAATCAAATTTTCCCATTATTTCCGCGCGCGCATCCGTGCACATAGCGCGCAGCACCAGCTCTCTCACGTGTGTTCGCTTCTTTTGTGTCGGGGGAAAATCAAATTGAGCGGATCTAAAGCACACCCTCTGCCCGTGTGTCGGTGTGTGTGTGTGGGTGTGTTCTGTGGCGTTGTTTGCCAAGGTGTATGTCGGTTAATTAAACGTTCAATTATGCAAAGAGAAACTCCGCTTTACCTCACCTCCAAAGCCAGCCAGCAGCCCAAATCGCTAGCCAGTAGTTGATAAGAAGAGGTAGGGCTTCAATTACCTGAATCGATGCACGAGAAGAGTGGAGCCATTGGCGCTGCTCTGCTATTATCAAATTTGATCCATTTAGCGAATTGGAGGGTTATGGTTTTATTGGCTTGATTTTCGCTTTATGGATCCGCGAATCGATTTAGCAAACGCTTGTCGTTGAACCATGGAATGATTAGTTGTAGTTTGTGCGATTTTTGCTCTGCTTTGTGGTGTTGCATAATCATTTACTTCCTTTTATCGTTCTCTAATGGGAGACTACTGATTCGAGAGGAAGCGTTGCATAATGAGAAAGAGAATAAAAGCAAACCACAAAGCAACAGCGAGAGCAAAGGCCCGATTATCTCATTTTCCAACCCATTACCACTGTCATCGAAATACATATTCTTTTCTAATATCCTTTCCATCCGTTCGATCCGCACAGAGAGCGCAGATAACGATAACGCGGAATCGGAAACCGGAAACCGGAGTCAGCGTTGCAGACGACAAATGGATTGTAATTGCTGTCAGCACCAGCATTGCCTGCCTCATCATCACCACGGTGGACGACCGCATCGACGGGAGTGAAGCGCTCCGCGACGGTGCCGAAGCTGAACAGCCCGCAACCCCGCTACCGCGTACCGAACTGATGCGCCCCCGGTGGGGCCTCCGGTGGTACCGAATGCATCATCAACAGCGGATGCATTAGAGAAGAGGAACCGAGAACAACAAAACGAAGAAGAAAAACAGCACACGAAACGAGCTGGTGAGTAGTGCGGCAGCGAGCTCTTATCGATGCTGGCCAAACATTGAAGTTTAATTTTAGTGTCTGCGAACAGGTTGAGTGGTTTATTTATTTAACGTTCTTTGAGGCAAACCCGCCACCCGCTTCCCTTTGGCGCAGGTAAGGTAGAGTGGTAATAAACTCTCGACGCCGTAATCCGCGACGGTATGCTTCTTGCAAAGCAAACAGTCAATCAGTGCCTGAGTACCGCACAAATAGTGGTGGACGTGCACTTTGTCTCGCTGCTCTCACCCTGACCGAACCGCAAACTCCCCGAACCGTGAGTGACTGATGGACGAGGTAGATGGTGCCGGATGGATGCGTAATGAACGATGTCCTTGCGATTGGATCCGCGGGATCAAAGAACAAATGTATACACGGGAAGGTGTACAAGTACCGTTTGGCAAAACCGGCACCGCACTTGACATTGATTGGATTCCGGCTTTGAATGCTCGGTAAAGTGAAAGGTGAAGTGAGTGTCAGGCGCGGGGGTTGAAGCGCAAACGTATTTGCACAAACTGCACAAAACGTTGAGGTGCATTATTGTGAATATTATAAGGTGCCGCTGGGTCACCCAGGAAGGTGCTGTATTGACTCGATAAAGATTGGCATACTGTTCGGGGGAGGTTGTGCTCAATTGAAATCAAAGGACCGACTGCCATCGATATCGGGAAACGTAAACGATTGCTATTGATTGTTTAGGGGAGTTGATGGGGCTACATTAACAGTAGCACGAGGATAGTACGTTTGCGATATTAATGCCAAAGTGAATAAAGTCAATAGTGAAATATACTTTTGATGCAATTCTCTTTTGCTGGATAAATAGCAATTGTGGCGATGAGATGGCCATTAGTCGGTAATGGATAGGACGTTTTATTGAGCAGTTTGAAAGCCTTGGGCAATAAATGACATAAACGCCTGATTGTATGCAATTTTCTATACGAAAGCCAGTTGTAAGCCGTTTATTGCTTCTAGCTAAAATTTTGATTATTTCTGACTGTGAATTACTTTGAGCCATGTAGTTTTATGAAGAAAGAAGCTCATTTTCTGATTTTTGTCCCAGAAACTGGCCATTGTGCGTGCTGGAGCTCACCCGAAGCACGTCCATCATACCGTCCAAAACCTACCTTGCTGACCGTTTCCGTGCGGGGATTGATAGGTGTCCGAGATCAACCTTTCAAAACCAAACACAAGAAAAAGAGCTTTCGCCTCGCTTACCGTCAATGGTCACCCGGGAGGTAACTTTTTGATCCCTTGTCCTTCGAGACAGGTTCCCGAGCGAACGGAGCTTATGAACTGTCCGCCCCAGCTCCCCCAACGCCTGGGCACTGTTTGGTTTTGACAGATGTCAAGAAACGATCCGTAAAGAAATTGGTAAAGGCCCCGAAGAAAGGTTGCAGGCAATTTTTAACCTTAAATGAAACCCTCGTCTTCTATACCGGAATCGATAGAAGTTTTGTGAATGAAGGGGACATTGCGACGGAATGTAAGGGAAGGAAAAAAGTGAGTGATTAATCGGAGAATCAGCTTTGTGCAAACACGTCATCCGCTAACATTTCTTGCTGGCTCTACAGTCTGTACGGTTCACCATCGATGAAATGATTTGAAGTTAATGTTCGCTTTTTTGAGGAAAGCTGTCCGCTCCAATCGATGCTCAAGGTCGAGTGGAAAATGTGACGTGCTCCAGTTTTGAGAAGTTAATGCACGTCCTAAACACCGTTCCGAAAAGCTTCGGATCGTCTTTCTCCAGCCACGCGGTACGTGATGAGTACCATTAAATCTTGTCTTGTAGCTCGAAGAAAACACCTGTTGGATAAGCTGTCCTCATGTGTGTATTTGGAGAAGTTTGTCTCACTTAAGCTCTCTTTCTCTATATCGTACTGGTATATAAATCCACTCACACTCCACGGATCTTTTACTGGTGAAAGGTCGGCTTTCGACGAGCGTTAACTGGGGTAGCTTTTGGCACGTCATAAAACCTCAAACGTGCACATCCTACTAACATGCCGGAGTCGTCCAGCCCGATCGACTACAAGACCTTAGAAGTACCGGTCTCGGGTAGACGCGGGCCGTGAATGGCTAGTAATTCATTGACCCTGACCATGGGATCGCGAGGTATCTTTTGCGCTGCTGCTTTTCCCTACCTGCAATCTTTTGGTGGGAAATTTACGACGATAAAAGTTTGCACACCGTGGCCTGCATACACACACACCGCGAAGAATGAGGCTTTGAATAAGCAACGTTGAGAGGCAGTACCGTAGATTGCCCGAAGTAGTGTAACACCCTCAGTTAACCTGCTTCTAATCGACAGCAATCCATCATTTGCGTCTAGAGTGCAATGTGCAACCAACGTGCGAGGTGTTTCACGTGTGAAAATGTCTATCTTGAAGTCTATGTACACTCCCCCCCTCTGTCATTCATAAGTGGCGCCAGCTGCATCAAACTGCACTGGCACGGAATTAAGAATGCTAGACTCTGCTAGATGCATCGTAACGGGGGACGACCTAATTTGCGGGGAACTATTTCTAGACGCTGAGCCGCGCCGCATAATTATGCAACTGCTGTTGCTGCTGCTGTATGCATGGTGCATCGTGTGATGATTCCCAGGCTAAGACAAGAGTCGCCCAGATGATGGCGCCCCTTAGTTAAGGCGCGTGACGGCGGTTCTAGTGCGATAGAATTTAAATGTTCGTTTAATTCGTCATCGTTTCGCGGTGGTGGTGGTGTACATCGTTTTCTTGCATCGCCCTTTTCCCTGCCCATTTTGCATACAACCGCTGTTTTGGGGCGCACTTCCGGCGATGGATGAAGTTTGTCGTATAACTAAATGTGTAGCATCATTTTGCAGCTACTCTAACTTTCGGGAACGACAACTTCCGTCCCAAGCTCGGTGTGGTACGGAGGTAAAAGCTGTGGACGAAGCGTGTGAGATTCTTGGGATGGCCTTCAGGTGGTTCCAGCTAGCCCTCGCAGGCAGGGGAACTACCCGAGCGTTGAGGGTAGTAACTGCATTTTCGTGGCCCCACGCCGGAAAGTCACGTCCGGCTGGATGGCTAAAGTGCGGTCGAAAACCGTTTAATTGGTATTTCTTCGGAATTTTCGCACATTAGTTGGTCCGTAAAGCACGATAAAGAGGGAGAGAAAGAGTTACGCCTGCAAAGCAGCGGGATAAACGATCATAATTTCAACATCATTAGCCACGCTGTGCCACTACACTAAGCGGCAGAATATGGAGAGTTGCCTCGGGGCGGGAACTGGTTGCAGTGTGCTTGCTAAATGTTTCATACGTACGTAGTGCAGGTGTTTTGGCAAGGTGAAGACGAACACAAACTCCAGTTCCAATGCCGGAGCATCACCGAGATTGTACTGGCAAGAAATAGCGCTACGGAATGTATGTTTTTACTTCCCAATAAGCCATCTAAGCCGTCAAGCTTAGCACAAGCTTTATGAGTGTCGTTTTACACCACCAACCGGTCGTGTGTTGTTTTAAGACCGTTTTTATGTGCGCTTCATTAGGTTATTTTGTTGCTGCAAACCTTAACCTTCAACCTTGAGCCTCGCATGTTAGTCGTACGTTTCTGAAACGATGACATCAACCGAGTGGCTGCAATTATGTTTTGTATCAATCCTGTATCCAGCTTAGACAGGCTGAAGGCTGAAGGCTCCACGACTCCGTACGGGGTGCTCTAAGCCCTCTGAGTCATAGGATCGTCTTCGCAGGCATCTCATCCCTTGGTACGTTGTGAATAAAAAGGCTAACATGACGAATGGTCATCGATCGAACGAAGATCACGAGATCATCACATAGCCCATGGGAACCGTATCTCTTCTAAATCCACGTGCTGACATCACTTGCCGTGAATTCGGTTCCGTTTGTTCGCGCTGCTCGCTCCGATGTGGAGTGGAGAACAATCCGCACATTACACACAATTGTGCATTGAGTTGCGGCCAATGTAGCCTGCTTCTCAGCTCTTCCACCTTCGGTCGAACGGTTTCAATGGAATGATGAATCAATTGCGCGACTCTGACGCGCCGTGCTGTTCGACTGGGTCGCGTCGGAAGGGAGTACGGCAGTTACGTACAACAATAATAATCGTGTTACCCTTCATTTCATCTCCGATTTCAACCACCTTTGGTGTCCCCTCATTTACCTACCTGTACTGATTTCCCGCATCCATCTAATTCTCTCTCTCTCTCTCTCTCTTTGTCTCGGCTCGATTGCAGATTTTCTTCGCTGAATGTTGTGGAATTCCTCGCACAGAAATCGGGAGCACGGGATGTATTAAAAACGATGACATAGATTCGGATCCCGAGACTGTTGCGTGAAAGACGCCGAGAACACAGCGTACAGCTCGCCATCCAGCAACTCCATAGCTCACAGCCTCACTTATACAGCGTGACAACGCAATTCATCATACATTCTTCAGCTGCACCCGAAACGCTCGAAACCCTGCCAGACCTATTGGACCAAATCGCCTACCCTAGCTAGCCGCGCCTGTCTAGAAGCCTTCCTCTACACGTGTACAAACAGCCACATATTTTTCCCCTGGTTGGTGTGCACCAGCGTTGTGCGACAAACGGCCCCAAGCTGAAGCTCCCGAACGTTATCAGAATGCGTCGTAACTGGCTTCTGCGCTGCAGCATCCTGATCAACGTGGCCGTGGTGCTGTATATCGGCAGTCACCTGCTGATCGGCAGCGGCAACTTTGCCCTCGGTCCGGCCTACATCATATCGGATGAGGTGCTGAAGCAGCAGAACCAGCAGCAGCCAGCGGTGGAACAGTACAAACAGTACCTGCCCGCTCAGCAGCAGCGGCTGCTCGAGGCGGAGCAGCAGCTGTACGAGCAGCAGCAGCAGCAGCAACAACAATCATCCCAGCAAGGACACAGTACTTTAGTGTTAAAAATTCAAGAAAATGGGGTAAGTAACGTATGGTCGCGTTGTATGGCACTGACCGCCAGAATTGGGCACATTAGTGCGCTGCTTAATGAAGTTGAATGTCGTCACCACGCTTGGCCACGTGTGTATGTTAGGTATAAATTGCCCACCGAGTCATTCTTTTTACTGTCCAAATTAAACATTAGCTCAGAAAGGGGGGGGCGGTTAATGTCCAAAATTCAGTCAGTCAGCAGTGCCGCAGGTTTGTGCGTGATGTACAAGTGGCGATCGTAAATGGCAAAAATGACTAATGGTGTCGACGATGCGACGTGAGGTGATTGCAGTTGTGCGTGTCTTGTTTTTGAAAAGCGCAAATGCAGCATCGTTACTGTACGTAAGCCACCGTCTCGGACGTGCACCAGAATCACGGTACATGAACTGCCTAAAAATACACTATCGAATGGCCAGCAAGTAAGTTTGGTGGTTGTTTAGAAAGTCTTGATGCTTCGGCGGGCTGATGAATATTCAATGCGGTGTGATGACGCTTTGAAATGGAGGTCTAGCGAGCTTGTTTTATAACAGACAGACCCATCTCGTTCCGCTACAATCGACTTAGGAGAACCTCACTCTTGCTCTTGCTTTTTATATGCATTTTATGGGTATTTTATTCTTTACACACGACTTTTAAGAACAAGGAATCGATTGGTTGTTTGTATCGTTTGTAGTGATGAGGGGAAAAAAGAAGCTTGACTGCGGTTTAAGTTCCAAAATTGAGCTTTCCGTGATCTGTACCAATTGTGTCGGAATAGGTTCGGGAATCATGTTTTCTAACGGAATTGGATCCAACATTCGGATTCAGAATCGATTTCAAAGTCAGAATCTGGGGTCCGATTTCAAGTACTCACTACTAACCCTACGTAGAGCATTTGAACGGTAGATCACCCTTGAATTCGGTGACGCACGGAGCCGAACGGAGATAGATACGGAGAGGCTAAAGCTAAAACGAGGCTCCAACAATACAGCCCAATCCATCGTGATGGATACCGTTGGAATGTAGATTTCATGCATATCACAGTCGTCGTCGTCGTCGTCGTCGTCGTCGTTGTGGTCGACGTCCCCCGCCCAGTATCGATCCGGAGGCAATTAGCATAAATAAATCAGAAGATTTTGCCGGTCTCTGCCCCTCTCTCTCACACTCTCCTTGGATTCTCCCTGTCGGAAGCCGTAAATCGAAAGTCAGAAAAGAACGAGCTATGGTTCTGCCATGGTGTTCCGGCTCCAAAAGCACACCAATTAGTGGCCTTTTGAGAAAAATACTCAGGCACAAGTCTGCAATTGGACACTCTCCCGAAAAAGAAAATGATTTCAAGTGTTGTTGCGCTTTTCAAGGAATTAATTTTGATACCAATTTTGGTCTTATATTACGGGATACATTATATGGGATAACCGAGAGATTGTTTTGCAGCTAAAGTAAAGCTCTCGCAACGGTTCAAGGTTTTGCAAGTCATTATTTGTCCTAAATCTTGATTCACGTGCATGTCGAATATATTTTCGCTTCACTGCGATGGATGCATGTTACTGTGCCTGTTTTGTTTGTCATGTTTACCGTAAGTCTACGGTTCTGTTTTGCAACACGCAGGCCTCGGCGAGATGATAAATATTTGCACAGCGCGGCACATCGCAGAAAAGACCCGTCGCGACATCCCGAATCTTCGGGGAAACGCTATCAATTATGTAGGGCGAGCGGGCACATTCCTGCCGTAGGGCGGGGCGGGGGAAAGGCCGGTTGGAAGTCGAATTAAGTTATGCCAATGTGACGGTTCCCCCTTCCCCGGTTTGTACGCGAATACAAATGACCGCGACGAGCTTTTCCTTTAAGCGCGTCCGTTGTGCGAAATGCTGCGACGTTTGCGTTTAATGCTTTCTTCGCGTACCGTACCGTAGCGTGGGATGAAGTCTTCCCCACGCACATACTTCCCGGGGCACTCCTGTCCACCGTACACCACTGCTCAGGATGTATGTCATTTGCCGAAGACATCATTTATGCACTGCGTCTTTTGTGTCGTTTGCGTCCGAAAATCTTCACGATAGATGGGGATTAAGCTCCTGGAGCCCACTGGCCGGGAAGGGACGGACACTTGGCGGACATGTGGAAGCACTGTGTGAACGTGATTTTGCGATTTAAAGTTTCATCGGGCGGAAATTGGGTCAACTAAGCGAGGGACAGGCAGCAGGAGATGGAGCGGATGATTGCGAACACTGCAGCGTGCGAGCACTGTATGATTGATGCATTCCGTTGTTCTTGCAGATTGGTGTGCAGGAAGTGTCCCAGCAGCAGCGACAGCTGGCACCGAGCGGTGGCACCCAGCAACAGCAGCAGCAGGAACAGTTGATGCTGGAAGTGCGCGATGTAGATAACAGTAATCTTAATGTAGACGATAGTCGTTTCGATGTGCCAACGGAGAAGAGCACCGCCCGGAAGATGGTCGGTGCCGATGTGCTCTACCAGGACGGTCAGCAAGCAGCAGGCGGTGGTGGAGGAGGCGGCGGAGGAGGAGGAGGAGGAGGAGGAAGAGGAGGTGTCCCGGGAGTTGGCGGTGCGACCGGTGTGCTCAACGGTACCGATATCTTTTCCACCACCGCGTCGATGGACGTCGATGCGAAGCTGAGGTGAGTGAGCGTTGTGAAGCGGACGCACAGATTGTTACTAACAGCACTAATATATCTATGCTCGCCCCCGTCCACATACAGATCGCTGCTCAACTGCCACGACCGGGACTACGAGCCGTACATCGGGCAGCGGGGAGACTTCTGGGTGCTGCGGAACTATATCCGAGCGGAGCACGGAGACCTGCGGTGTCACGAAACAATCACCTATACAACGCACGCCGACTACACGTTTCTGGACAACCTGGTACCACTGCTAGAAAGGTACGTGCGAGGGCTAGGGTTGGGAACGACGTTCATTTTTTGAAGAATTAGAGCAACTCACTGTGATTTAACTCACTCTCGAGTTTAACCATTCTTCGAGAGTTACAGTACTCTGAATGGTTTAATTGTCTGCACCGACTAGCAACTCGCTCGCGAGTTCAATAACACTTCGAGGGTTAAATTAACCAAACTCGTGAGTGAGTTAACAGTCGGCACGGAGAGTTAAGTAATTCAGAGCTATATAACTCTCGAAGAGTTATTAAAGTCATGAGTGAGATCATTTTTTAGTTTTTATAACTCTGGAAGAGCGAGTTAAGCTTTATATAACTCATCAACTCTGAGTTACATCACGCCAATGAGCGGACATTCCCATCACTAGTCTAGAGAACTCGGGTTCGTTCAAGTTTTAAAATTGTTTCTACTTTTTAACCCTTTGCCAAACAGGTGGAACGCACCGGTCAGTCTGGCACTGCACGCACCCGGCACGGATTTTGTGCCCACGATCAATTCGATTAAGTATCTACGAGACTGCATACCAGAGAGTCATTTAGTCCGACAGTTTGTCACATTTCATATTTATTTTAGTAGTAAACATATTCCAAAACTTGTGAGTATCTTTACCTCCTGTGGACTGCCGAACGATTTGATAATATCCATGTTTTTCCTTTTGCCAAAGGTTCCTAAACACAATCAAGTATTAGACACGCCGTACAACTGTTCGCTCGCGATACCTTACTTCAACGTGTCGGCGGCGCAGCTGTACAAGACGCAGAAGAAGCTGCTCTACCCCGTCAACGTCGGGCGCAACATTGCGCGCGATGCGGCGATGACCCATTTCCTTCTAGCTAGCGATATTGAATTGTATCCCAATCCGGGGCTAGTGCATAAGTTTCTCGAGATGATCGCCCGGAACGAACCGGTGCTGCAGCGCAAGAATCCAAGGTAAAGGAAACATCTAAACTAGGAAATGAATCCTCTTTTCTAACAATATCTTTTTGTGCTTACTTTTAGAGTCTTTCCTCTGCCAATATTTGAGGTAGATAATAATTCACCGGTGCCACGCGATAAAGCGGAGTTGCAGGAGCTGTTGCGCTCTGGAAAGGCAATTCCCTTCCACAAGCGCGTCTGCTCCAGCTGCCATGGTGTACCGAAGTCCAAGGAGTGGATCGCTGCCAACGAAACCGACGGTAAGGGAAAGTAGTGTCTGAAGCCGTGTTTTCGCTTATATTAGGCTGATCTTTTCACCTTCTCTTTTCTGGACAGATTTGGGCGTGTTTCACATTGGCAAACGAATCGGTTACTTTGTGCACTGGGAACCGATATACATTGGCACGCATGCCGATCCACACTACGACGAGCGGTTAAGCTGGGAAGGGAAGAGCGATAAGATGACGCAAGTGAGTGATATGGCCTTGATTAAAGTGCTTGCTGGTGATGTTTAACCAACGCTCATTTATCCTTTTCTCCATTTCCCCATAAAAGGGATACGCACTGTGCGTCCTCGACTACGACTTTCACATCCTGGACAACGGGTTCCTGGTGCACAAGCCGGGCATAAAGGTGCTGAAGAAGGATCCGAAACGGGCGATGCTCGCCGCCAAGACGAATCAGCTGATCAAGAAGATCATCTACCCGGAGCTGCAGGTCATGTACGGCACGCGCAAGGGCTGTGCCGTATAGTTGAAGGGGAAACAGCATTAGTATAAGGCCAACGGTGCCGCTGGCAACGATAGTACTAATGGTGGTGGTAGTAATGGTGCTAGTGATGGTGGTGGTAGTGGTATTATTGGTAGACGCTCGCGGACCATGATCTCATCGTCCCTCGGTTCGGCGGCGGTCGGATGGTCCTCGGTGTCGCTGCTGTCGGCGGCACCTGGCGGCCCCATGCCTTACCGGGCGCATGTAAGCAGCAGGCGCAAGAAGGGCAAACCCAAGGGCTACATACGACGCCGCTAATGCCACTGAGTGTACCGATGAGCGCACGGTCCGTGGCCAGGCCCGCACCTGACGGGCAAGTGGAAGTCTACAGGGTATAAGAAATCATATTTTCGTAAGCTAAGCGTAAGCTAAGTAAGTGTGTGTGTGTTGAGATACGTGTGCGCGTATGCCGCTCTCTGGCACTCAGTGTGTGTATGTGTGTGTGTTTAAGTTTATGCAACCACAACAAGCACAACAACGGAGTCGAATTTTGGAGAGAGAACTAGGTATTAAGGAGTCGTCCAAAAGCGATCGAGCTTCGGTTGCTGTAGTGGCGATCGAGGCTTGGATCGCGGGAACGGGAATCGTTCCTGGCAGTGATATTACCTGAGGACACGTTTAGTTACGTTTTAATGCTCGAATAAGGTTAGGCAGGCGAGGGTGAAACGATCGCGCCTAGTGATAGAAGCATGAGGTGCAAAAGAATGCTAGCGAAGAAACAGAAACGTCAGGTGAGGTAAGGTTTTATTGTCCTTCTACTCTTTCTGTAGCACATTGCGTGTCACTGTAGCGGGAGGCTTGCAGCACGGTAAGAGCAGCACCCTAGTCGCGGCATAGTCATTCATTCGATGGGTCAATGTTTCGATGTGTGGATAATATGTATATTGTACAGTTTGTGGCGAATTTGTTGAACGTCTTCGAAGTGAATGGCATGGAAGTGAGCACATTTTGCACAGTGGGAATGTTCCATGCTTCAAACACTAGATTATGCAAATGAGCTACCATAAGGATTGATTTTACTACAGCAACTTTTACCGTTTCATTTTATCTGGCACTTGAATCTGCCTTAACCTCTAGTGTAGGGCTTAGCTAGCTGTGGGTAGTTAGTTTCCCATAGTCGACCTCGACCCACAAGCGAGTTAAAGCGACAATGGGCTTTTACCTTTTCTTTTAATTGGCATTTTAACCGTTACCGGTGTTTGAGCTGCCCTAGTCTTTCCTAGCAAGCATACCATCGGTCAGCTTCACTAGATGTGGCTTGATCTATTCGATATTTGGATGTATGCCTTTAAAGTCAACCTTTGAAAACAAAATCATTGAACCTAACCTTAAATCTTTTATCTGTTTCATTCAATGTTGCAGCTTAGCTGACTCATTTTCAAATCACGGTTCGAGCTGTTTCAGTTTCCCAAATAAATGTAAGACCATAAATGTTACGGACGGATAAAAATGGAAGCATTCAATTCAATGCGCACTGTATCATACAATAACTTGGTAGACATTTTACAAAGCAAAAACAAAAAAAAAGACACATTCAGTGCACATTTTGTGTGTATGGGTAAGAGGGTCGAAAATGAAAATAATCATTAATGTTAACATGAAACAAAAGGAATGACCAACAAGCACTGATCTAAAACGTTTGTGAGTAGAAGAGAGTTCCCCAAGTACTGGCTAAAATAGCGTGTTTATGAATCTCGTAAGTGAAATGAAAATTTCAATTAAATCTTTCAAAATAAGAATGGCACAAGGAAGAGGAGCTGGTGTGGTTTTAAAAAAAACCCTCAAAACGAACTAAAAGACATGTGAGCAACAATAATTTTACACCCTTTCATAATCATCATAATCACAATAGAAGCTCTAAATTTGTAAAGGTTCTATGATAACGGCTCGTTTTGTAGATCATGGAAAGGACAGATCTTCTGTTTACTTATGCATTTATGTTCATCCTTTCGCAATATGCTTTTGCCAGCTAACATACCGGTTTTGTTTTATATAAATTTGCACATTTAATCTCATTTATATTTCAGTTAAAGCCTCTTGTTACTAGTTTTCGTTTTGAATCACAGTATAATTTATCCTAATTCTCCACTATACTCTAAACGTAAATATTGCTTGGCTTTGTTCGCTTTAAGCAAAATAATACGCAAACCAACAACTAGTTACATATCGAAGAAAAGAAACACAAAACAAGTAGTGTGATAACAATAGATATTCTCTTCCAAGTTTTCGATACATACGAACAGTACCATTTCTATTCTTCTTAGCATTACACCCTAGTGGCTTGTATTTCCTTTGATATTAATCGTTCACTCATTTAGCCAGAGCCTGGTAGAAATAAAACGGGCATCAAAACCCCCCTAACTAATGTAACGAAACGGTCAGAGTAATTGAAAATCTCAGTCTCGGTAGACTTAGTTTATTTTACGTCTCCATAGTAAGTGCCTTATTCGTACGAAGAAGAAACAAAACAAAACCACGCACATTGGCATGGACAAAATTGGGTGGAAAAACGGAAGTAAAAACGTAAGCAAAAAGAAAACCAGCAAACGTTCGGATAAACACAAGTAACAAATGATTCAGTCTCATAAGAATATGCAAAATGTAAAGAAGCTACATTGAGGAAGTGATAAAAGAGAACGAAATTTAAACTATTACTCTTCAACGAAACAAGCGAACACACAGCAAAACTGCTCTACACTACACACTCATACAGAAGATTACCGAAGCGCTCTTGAAACCTTCGCTTGCATGATGCAGACTAGAGGATATTTTAATCACATATACAACCAATTGGTTACGCACTATTCATTCACTCCCATTTTGCTCCTATCTTTATCTAGTAGCGTTTTAAAAATTACGTTAACCTTTCTGTACATATATTGTAGCAATTATCTAGGGCTTAAGTTAATTACTGTCACGAAAGCAAATCATTGCAATTAAGCTCGGAAGTTAGTTAGCTAGGCCCCATCTCATTCTATTCGACTTTTTTTTTATTCAACTCCCTAAGAACAGACGAATATAAAGGTTAGAAGCAATAAAATATGACATTCAATTGTACATACGCAAACAAATAGGAATTAATTTTCACAACATTTTGCCAATTTGTTTTAAGAACGGTAGTTATTTTTTGTTCGTTGTGTTTTGGTCGGTGAAAAAGGGGGTTATGTTTTTAAGCGATCGATACCGCCGCCCACAAAACTCTCACATCCATGCAATGTTTTTGCAGTAACTGAACCGATTCACAAAACTAATCATTACCATTGAGGAGCGGGAAGCGAAACGAATGCGCTAGCGAGGAAAGCTAATGGTGTGTACAGATTGGTACAGGATCACGCGAAGGAAATGATACGAAAGCAGGAGGGGGGCAAAGAAGAGGGCGAAGAAATCTTGGGAGTAATAAATGTATTTCCATAGAAGTGTTCCTTTTTTAAAGAATGTGAAAGCGGTCCCTTACGAAGGTTTGTGCTGTTCATGATGACACTTTAGAAAAGCCCTTAAATCTGAATATTTCGAGCGCTACGGAGAACCTCGGGAACGATGGTATTCTGTAAGTCATCGAAGATCTTGGCATACAGTGATGAAATAGATTTGACTGATCTGTGACTGGTGGACGGAAGGTCCACCAAAGGATCGAACAAGCGCTATAGATCTTCAACTAGCTAGATTGTAGCTTTATAGTTCCAGTGAACACGTATACCTTTAAGATATACTCGCAAGGTTTTTTTGTGCGCCAAGGGAGGACGCTAAGGGAAACATTGGAGAAGCCATTATAAAGACCATCCGGAACTGGACCACCCACTCTGTAATGTCGTTTTAGGTCTTCCACGTGCCTAAGATGAGGCGGGAAGTTGGAGGGCAAAGAACAGGCGTGAAATCGTGAGTGCTTTCGTAGACTTACGGTTCAAGAAGCGGTTATAACGCCTGATAAGCAACTAAGCTCTGGGTCTTTTCTCGAATTAGGGCTTTGAACTATTTGGAGACCTGCATATGGAGAGCATTTTTGTTTTCAAATATCCTTTTGATAACCGATCAAATACAATACCTAGACCAAGATGATGTGAGGCCAGTAGTAATAGCTCAAGGTCTTTGAAAAAGCTGCTATATTAATGAGCTCCAATCTCTAAATTCCCCGCCAATTCGTCTTAAAACCAGTAAATATGCTTATCAGCAAAATACTCCTTGCTGGACCCCTTAAAATTCGCCTTTGTAACAATCGGAGTCGATCGAAACCCAGAAAGTGGTCGATTCACCCTCCACTTCGGTAGCCAGAAGGAGAAAAAGTGTAAGTGTTTTCTCGATACAAAATGTGAACTAAACCGCCTTATCTTATCGTTCGCATTCGCGGTGTATTTGTATCGCCCGCTGGGGCCCAGCTCCAGCCATCAGAACCTACCGTAATCAGTAGACGGTGTAACGTTGACCGGTCGGTCGAACGACGGATGCGAGAGTCCCAGGGTGGTGTTAATTTGTGGCGGACGCTTTTGTCACCGCGTAACGAGCTGTTTGTTCAATTGGAAGCGACGTGATCGATGTGTTAGAGTGATTGCGTAGTTTTTGGTGGAAAGCTTCCAGCATCGGTTTCAGCGATTACTTTCGAATCGATCGCCTCTCTCTCTCCTTCACGCAGCAATTGTTAGCCGCGAGCTCGAATTTGATCGACCTCGATCAGATGACAGCATTCAACGGTGGCACGGCCAACTATAAGCCACTGCATCCGGACGATGCTGAGATGATTGCACGCCGATCGACCGTTCTCCGGACGGTGCTGCTGCTGGTGATCGTGTCCTTTGTGCTGTTCTGTCTGCTCGGCTACTACTTCCAACCGGGAGGAAGCCAAAACTACGCGAGGAACCAGTACCTGGTGGAGGGTGCATCGCACGAAGCGCTTCTGCGCCGGCTCAAGTAAGTACTTCCTGTCTGAGAATTTGTGTGCGTTTGGTTGTAAAACAGCTCAACTCGTGTAAGTGGCGCTAGTGAGTGAAATGGGCCGAAACGTGGTTCTGTGAGGTGTGTAGGGAATTATTTGAACGGTGAATGTTTTACCACGGTGTACTTTAATCGTACATCGTTATCAGTAGGGAATGAAGCAACGTATGGCCCAAAAAATAAGCATTTCATTTATCATACCGGCAATGTGCAGCATTAGACGCTCGAGTCATCGTGACTATGCTTGGTTTTTGTGATCCAGACATTATCGTGTGCTTTGAATGAAACATTGTTCGGTGTTATCAGCTGCAGTGCTTTCGGGATTGTTATCGAACTCTGTGCGATAAAAGTGTCGAGTGCCAAAACACCAACACACACCAAACGCGTTGACTCATGGCATCACGAGTATCGATTGAATCAATTAGCGACACTTAAGGTTGATTCATCCTCTCCTGCTTCTCTCGTTTTCTTTGTAGAACGATACTGAACTGCAACACACCGTCGAATGACTTCCAGTTGGAGACGCACGGTGATCACTATCTCATGCGCAACTTCTACGCCCCAGAACGGACATTCGATTGCTACGAAACCATCACCTACACCACGCACGCAGACTACACCTTCCTGGACAATGTGGTCCCGCTGCTGGAGCGTTGGCTCGCACCGATCAGTATCGCACTCTACTCGCCGGCCGGCGATCTTGGCCGCACGGTTGCACTGATCCACTATCTGCTGGAGTGTCACGAGCAAAGGGCACTCGTGCGAGACTACGTCAGCTTCCATCTGTACTTTGAGTTTGCGCATCTGCCAACACGGCCAGTGTCCTACTACCGTGACCTAATATACACCCCGATCGCCGACTGTTCCAATGCAACGCACACCTGGAACTCGCTGCTCCGAAGCGACAACGATTCCACGCCCACCTTCCGGGCGTCCCACAACCTTACCTACCCGGTGAACGTGGGCCGTAACATTGCGCGCAGCTCGGCCGGCACACATTTCGTGCTGGCGAGCGATATTGAGCTCTACCCGAACCCAAACTTTATCCCGATGTTTTTGCGCATGATCGCCCACCCGTTCTATCAGTACACACTGCACAGTCCGGGCGTGTACGTGCTGCCGGTGTTCGAGGTGGAAGAGGACGTCCCGGTCCCGGTGGATAAGGCACACCTGCTGGAGGATCTGGAGCGGGGCGATGCGATAAAGTTTCACGAGAAGATTTGCTCCAACTGTCACACGGTGCCTGGGTATGCGGAGTGGCTGACGGCTCTAAAGTACGACTACACGATGGACATACACGTGACGGCGAAGCGGGAAGGTGCGTACGCGTCCTGGGAGCCGATCTACGTCGGCACGAAGCACGAGCCGGAGTACGACGAACGGTTGAGCTGGGAGGGCAAGGCGGACAAAATGACGCAGGTAGGTTATTAGCGATCCTATCCTTACTGGATGTTATACTAAAACCCAGTTTCATCGTTTTAGGGTTACATTATGTGCATTCTTGGGTATGACTTTCACGTGCTCGATAATGGCTTCTTGGTGCATCGGCCTGGCATTAAAACGGCCGCACAAGCAAACCGACCACCACAGCAGGCGAAACAACGATCCTTTATGCGGAAGACGATCGCACGCGAAATTACTACCCTGTATGGAGAACGGGAAGGGTGCAGGATATAGTCCTCCTTAGTTCCTGCTCGAGAATCATTTCCACAACCAACGATCCCAACTTTCTAGTCAAATCCAAACGGTGAACTAAACCCAATATGCTTCGAGTGATCGTGCGTTATGTGTTGGTTTATTCAAACGTGCGCCTAGGAGGGCGCCACTTCCTTTTTAAGTTCTAGCACGTTAAGAATCGAGTATTAGTGATAACAGGCCACACAAGGCCCTCTCGTCCTAAGCACACCCGGTCACGTTGGCGACACCATCGCACGCATTGATCAGCTCGTTGAACGCTTGCTCCGGTCCGCAGAAGTTAACGCGCGGTCTATCATCCACGCATAGGAAGTACTTCTGGCAATCGTTGGGGGCGCGGAAGAATCGAACCGGCTGCACCAGTCCCTGCGCCTGCGGCGGACATTTGAATCCGAGGTATGCCTCCGCATCGCAGTCCTCCACCAGATCGGGCCAATCGCACTGATAGGTGGCGGAGTTGAACGCCAGCCCGGTCGGGCAGTCCAGCACGTATGCGGTTCCGCCGGCACAGTTCTTAAACTGGCCACAGTTGGCCCTATCGCCCACCTTGTAGTAGCCGAACTGGTGCGGACAGTCTTCCGTCGGGATGGGTGGTTGGGTGCGCGTGCGGCTACCACAATCGACGTCAATCGGATACTGGCAGGGGTAGGTGAACAGGGACGCCTTGTCGTTGAAGAGTAGCCCGTCCGGACATAGCTGTCGCCGTGGTTCGCCATCCTGGAACAAATGGAAGGAAGAGAGTGTACTTGTGCTGCATGTACTTATCGCCACTGGGGATGGGAATACCGCTCATTAGCGTTTAACTCGATTTAACTCAGAATAACTGAGTTGAATACGTGAGCTTAATCTTAAACTCAATCTTCAAGAGTTTCAAAAACTATAAAATGATTAAACTCTCTTGCAAAGTTAAGACAATCATTTGGATTGAGTTTACCCTTCTTGTTGACTAACTACTCGCTTACCGAGATATTACTCACTCGTGAGTATATAAACTCTTCGAGAGTTAAATCACATTCAGTGAGTCAATTCTCTCGATGACGACTAGCAACTCATTCACGGCACGCCGAGACAACTCATTCATAGTGAGTTAACTCTCGAAAAGTTATTCAATTCGCGAGTTAAACAACGGCGAGTGAGTTGCTAGTGAGCATGGAGAGTGAGATAAGACGTAACAAATCATTGTTGATGATTTTTAATGTTTTTTTTTCCTCGTTCACGACAAAGATTAAACTCATTCAATCACTCTGAGTCATAATGCACATCACTACTCACCACACACTCAATGTATGCGTCACACTGATCGGGGACGGGATAGCGGCCATTCTTCTCCGGGCACGATTGGCTTTGTGCTGTGAAGAAAGAACGTAGTGATAGGATGTTTTATTAGATTAAAGAGAAACATAACAAACGAAGGCTTTGTGAAGGATGACTCAGTTTTATGATGACCATTGATCGTGATCTGGATCTCGACTTCGAGCTACCTATTTCCTGTTTTTGTCGATCATAATTAGCATCAGATATTCGTTCGATTTTAATCGCTTTCAATGTCAGTCCGAACATCTGCAGCGGTGTTCAAAATTAACACATCCACCTCAAAAACAGGCCCATGCGATCTGGTGACTAATAACTGTGAAGCTCATGCATCAACGCCCGAAAGAAATAAGAAACAACAGGAAATATTCAAAATATTCGACCTTGGATGGTATTTTTATATGATGCCACCCGTTGCGCGGTGGAGAAGCAAACACGAACATGTGAGCCATCTTCCCACGTCCAAGGTAAACCGGTCGAACGTTCAAACAAGAGACTCATCCCACCGTTCGTCTAAAACCGTACCGATGCTGCAAACGTGCAACTTTACATCACCGCGCATCAAAATGTCTGCCTTCAAATGCCTTTGGAAAAAAAACACCTACAGAACGGAATTACGGCACGAGTGCAATTGCGATTGCATCTCTCCCACAATTTTACCCCCCCCCCCTCCCTTCCTCCCTCCACCTTTCCCTTCACACTCGCTTGCACTTTGCAGGGGCGCCTAACGGGAACACGAAGATGGGAACACTTTCGCTTTTCATAGCGCTAGTGCGCCCTGGCCTTGACACGAATGTGAAAAGTCACGAGTTTTCCGGCGCTAGCAAAAGAGAGAGGAAGATGTTCTCGGGAAACAGTTACCGTGATAGAACAGCGCCATCGTACACAGCACGATCGCAATGGCGATCTTTCCAGCCGACAGCATGATGTCTGCGGTGTCTGTTCTCGTATAAATACTAAGCTTTGTAAGTCACTCCGCGATGTAATGGGAACCGTTTAGTACACCCGCGCGTGTCTGTTGCCGCTGAAGGAT
This sequence comes from Anopheles epiroticus, assembly GCA_000349105.1. Classification (NCBI taxonomy): domain Eukaryota; kingdom Metazoa; phylum Arthropoda; class Insecta; order Diptera; family Culicidae; genus Anopheles; species Anopheles epiroticus. The sequence continues at coordinate 415,912 of KB671598.1, read as the reverse complement.
GAGCTTAAACTGGTGGAATCGAGCAAGCTCAAAAGGCGTGTTTGTCTGATCTTCTCTGCCAGGTGGAGATCTGCTATGGCGGCGCAGTAGAGGAGGGGTTAGCTGAGGTTTGGCGAACTCATCAGATATTCAGCGACATTTATTTTATCGTCGTCGTCGTTGTCGTCTTGTAGCCTGTCGCGATCGCACAGGTGATGCTGTTTTTTATCCCTGGCTGGAGGGGATGATAAATAGCTTGAATGTTTGGAATGGCGAATTTTCAAACGGCAATAACGTCCGTTTGCACGTGCGTTTTCATTCAAAAGTCAAGCAACCGGCTTCATGACGTCACTACGAAGCTGCGCGTGGTAGGATAATGCTTTTTTTGTGTGGCTTAACGTAACTTACTAGCGGCAGTGGTCGTCAACTTCAGATGCGGTGCCAAATAGTGTTTAATAAAATAATGAATTTTCTTGGTAGACGTATGTAAATGTACTAATAATCCAAAATGAGTAGAAAAGTGAAGGAATGAATTAAAAAGTGAATGAATAAAAATGTGGATTAGAATACAAATGAGACTAAACCATCAATAATAAATGGAAACCAATCGGAACGCATCTACGAATTGAATAGAAATGCAACGTAACACCCTGTAAGATACCCGAACCTACCGGGCTGGAGCTATTCGAGCGCTCCGGATCGAAATTGATCAATTTCATTGACTTTTGAAATTGAAATTGATCAAAAAGCCTCGAGGCTCTAATAAGTTCAAGGAGGATCGATAGGATTAGCTGTTTCCGTCACGCATGTGTGATTTCGACCAGTAGGTTCAGTAAGTTCATACGATCTCGCTAGGTAACAGCGAGTTTGATAGGAAGATAAGAACTAGCATAAACCTGCCAAAGTCGCCAAAAATGACTGTTCATCGCGTCTTTACAGCTCGGACACTCGACGAACGTAGCTCAGTCCGGATGTAGCTCATTATAGTGAAATAGCTGCGAACTCTCCGCGAACGTGCGAATTTGACGGTTCATCAAGTCAAGGCAAAACAAAGAAAAACAACGAATTAAAAGATAAAAGCATACACATAAAAGGCTTGTAATTTGAGGTTTATCATAATTGCCGTTTTTGAATATACAGCCAAATTATGTGAGCAATATTTAAATGACAACTCGGCGTAGTTCCACGTGCTGTTCACACTTACAGCGTTCGCGAACCCCACAATTCATTCATAAATTGGGGGATGAACTACGTTCGTTAAGCGCGCGAGCAGTCAAGTTCGTCTAGTGTGAACGCTCTCAGAAACAGAAACTAACGTAGTGGAAGTTGAGGAACGCTCCGGAGCGCGTCACTTGAGAAGTGCGTAATTCGAGAAATTACTGTATTTTCGTTAGGCGTTCTCAGTTCTCGCTTCACAGTGTTCTATAACTACCTTATGCGCTGCATAGTCTTTTTCATGCTGTCAGTTTTGCACCTTGCGTACAGTGATGCACACAAAAATAACTTGCTCTGTTGTTTGAAAATTATTGAACAATTGTGAGTATAATTTTTTTTGTTCTATTTTACTGTTCTTATACGCACAGAGATTTCTTTATTCCAACATAACTCTTATTTATCTCATTTCATCGTTCTTTTTCAATATGCGTCGCAACGCACTGTAGCACTACACCCATGCATCACTGTATGTTTGGCAGCACGCTATTGACATTTGCCTATTTGTAAGCAGATCCGTGTTTGTTTTGTTGTGTTTTTGTGGCTTTTTCCTAACTCTTTCGGTGCATTTTCTCGAATAATTGTGCAATTCCGGTGCGGCAAATCTGTCCCACCGCTTCCGTCTCTTGTAACAGCAGATGAAATGAGTGTACGTGTGCGTATGGTGTAGCGTTGAACGGAAATTCTGAAGCAGCAGCTGCAACAACCGTGCGAATGCGCCATTGGGCAACGCCGCTAGCAAACTAAAGCGCAGAAAAACACACCCTGCAGAGTGATGAACATCGAGAATGGAACCGTTGCATTGGCGTACCGACAACTTTGCCGGTTGTGTTTGGGACGGGAAGGGGAGCTGGTTGATATGTTTGCGGTCCAGCAAACGGCACACCAGGCAGAACCATTAGCCGTGCGGATACAGGGCTGTCTGCAGCTGGATGTGAGTGATTCGATACAGTGCTGATCCGTCTGGGGTGATGCTTAATGCTTTCTTTCACTCGTTTTCTTGCAGATTACACAGCACGATACGCTGCCGAAGTGGATATGCAAACAGTGCTTGGACAAGATAGATGATTTTACCAGCTTCCGGGAGCGATGTAAGCAGAACGAACGCAAGCTGCTGCTCGGTGCGGAGGAACCACCGGTCACGAAAGATGCCGATCACGAGACAGGCGATGTGGAAGAGCAAACGGACGATGAGGAGGAGGAAGAGATGGAAATGATTGTGATCGATCCATCGCGAGATTATGAAAGCTCCAACGACAGTCTTTCGAGTGAGGTTGTTCGGGGCGAGGAAAATGGTACCGATCCGTACCGTCCGGCAATGGTAGGCGAACAACGCGAACCACACCCTGCTGAGGAGGAGGAAGCTGAAGGCTCCGAAGCAGAGGAAGGCGAAGAGGAGGAAGAAGAGGAAGAGGATGAGGAACTGAAATGTGATACAGCACCGGGCGGCGATGCTCAGAACGGACTGACGCCCTACGCCGGGAACGCGAACGCAGCGCCTCGAAAAACGGTCGTCTTTACGTGCAAGTACTGCGATGTCGCGTTTGCGGCCGCGTCCGCCTGTCAGCTGCACGAGATGCAGGACCACGATCTGTTAGCACCGTACGCGTGCATCTTCTGCCAGTACAAAACGTCCATCCGGATGTTTCTGATCACGCACATAAGGGACACGCACAGTGTCACCCGGCCGTACATTTGCATCCAGTGCAATAAGGGCTTTCTGCGCCGGTCCGATCTTAAGAAGCACACGTTCGTCCATACCGGGGTGCGGCCGTACGCGTGCGACCAGTGCGGCAAGAGCTTTTCGCGCAACACGAATCTCAAGAAGCACATGCGAACGCATCTCGGACTGAAGCCGCACGCTTGCGTCAGCTGTCCGCGATCGTTTGCGAACAAGGCGGATCTGATGCGGCACAGAAACTTTCACCATCCGGCGGAAACGCAGCACGCTTCTTGCATCCGGTGCGGTGCTGTATACACACAGAAGGACAAGCTGTACGATCACGAGCGGTACTGCATGGGAAAGCCCCCGATGTTTGGGTTGGCTGCTGTGGGCACGCTGCTCGAACCACCCAAGCAGGACGTACCGTTGGGGGGGTTGGGCCTGCCAGCGCAGAACAATCCACCACAGCCACCGCCGATGCTTGTACCGGAACCGACGCACGTGGAAGCGATCGCTGTTGATCAACCGAACTACACCGCAGCTGTAAATACGCCCCAAACACCACCGTCGAGTAAAATCTACAACTGCACCAAGTGTCCCAAACGGTTCCTCAGCAAAGCGAGCCTACGGGCGCATCAAAGCATACACCCCGCAGAAGTGGACACGCGAATGTACGAGTGCACCCAGTGTCGGAAGCAAATTGTCGGCAAGCGTTCGTTCGATCGTCATCTGCAAACGCACAACGAGTTGAAAGCGTTCGGGTGTGCCACTTGTGGCAAGCGTTTCTCCCGCAGGGACAAACTGCGCCGTCACGAGCGGATCCATCAGCATACGGATCGACAGTTTACCTGTCCCAACTGTTCGGCCAAGTTTGTGCGGAAGGATGCGTATGAGTCGCATCTGAAAATTCACTGCAATCCTGCGATGTTCGGCGATCCGACGGGACAGGAGATGACGATGATGCCGATGGCGCTGCAGCAACAGCAACATTCCCTGCTATACTCAATGATCGGGGCTGCAAACGATGATGGAACGATGAAGGATCCATCGATCCGCATGTGAACCTGCCGCTACTCATGACGGATGAAAAACGAGATATTCTTCATTTAGGTGTCATTTTACGTACACCGTAGCGTAGGTTTAAAGTAAACACTACGTGTCTACTTATACAGTTAAAGTACGCTTAATGTTAAATGAGTAAGATTCTTAAACTAAACGCTTTAGGATTTATTGATAAAGAGAAGAAAGTTAGCTTTTAAAGGTTTTTAAACGAGGAAACTTACTAACCCGACTATGGCTTAGATTAATCGATACGGAAACACTCCAGTCAAACAAGACTCGTTCGTTAAATTGTACACTAACCTCTCCTTAACGTCAGATAAGAACTATTCCACCAGTTGCGCCATAGTGGTTGGAATTTTAGTTGCTCTAAGGTAGTGCAAGGTGCCGTGTTTCTAACCGTCTTTCTTTCGGCACCTCTAGCGAACCCATGTTTTTACTTATTTATGTACATAATTAACATTAGCAACAGCAGCAAAGGGGACACACTCTCTCCTCTTACGGCTGCGACGGTATAATTATATAGTAATTACTAGTCTAATTCGTTTGATGTAAGTAAAACCTCTATTTACACCACAAAAGTGTTTCAAGAAAAAGAAAACGAACAAAAAAATACATACTTTAAATCACAGTAAGAGAAGATAAAGGAAATGGTTTAGAGGTATATTAAGGGTAAACTATCTTTTTGCAAGCACGGGAAAGAAATCGAGAACGTACTAGTTGTGATAATAGAGTATTGAAGGGCTTGTTAAAACAGTGATTCCCAGACGCACTTTTCGTCCGATGGTCATTTTGAGGACTTTTTTATTTATAGATCATTTGGTCTAAAGGATGGTTGAACACGAAACAAAACAATGTTATCTTTTTAGTATACAACTATTTTATCTGTTCTGTGCTAATGCTAAATCATTTGTTCTTCTTTAAATAGCGTCAAATTTTATCCCAAAGTCTCTTTCTTTTAACATGTCTCCCATTAGGTACTTAAAACTACAGATTACGATTTGGCACATTGAACTTAAAAATCAGTTTGATTAAATGTGATACGCGCTATAATCGGAAAGACTTTATCACTTCCTTTAAACCAAGTCAAGATGTTGGCAGAATTTTATCCGCTGTTGGCCGAGGGATAAGCCCCATGCTGGGCTACATTATAAAACCAAAACGCGTATTCTTCCTACTAGACACCTGCAGTCACCTGAAAATGCTGTTTGCGAAACCATCGAAAAGCATCACTGCTACTCTTTGAAGTCCTCCGTTTAATCTTACCACCCACGAGACGTCGTCTATCGTTCACTAGCGCAACTCACTGGTTCATATTTTGGTACACACCTTCTTTCGCACCCGTCAATCCGTCGGACTGTTCGATAATGTAAGCAACTCCCGCACGGGTTCGTGTAGTGCGTTCGGCGCGAAGTAATAACCTTATCAGAAGGGTGGACGAAGTGCGCCAATTTGTGCGGCGCTCTTGATTATCAGGCCCAAGAGCGATTCTGTTCAATTTTCGTGGCACAATCGCGTCCGAAAACAAAGTTCCGGACCTGTCGGATGACATAGTCGCTGTACCACTACCAGCGTGAGCGCACGTACTGTGGACAAGTCGCTAACATGACGGGGTGTTTTCTGTGCTGCTTAGGTAAGTGTTTTAGGTAGTGACCTTCATTTTCCTATGCTAATGCTAGCTCTCTATTCTAGGATGGATTGTTAAGTACTACCTGTACGCGTGTGCCGCCTGCTTCGGCATCTTCGTGCTGCTGACCATCTTCTCGAAGCTGGGCCAGCGGGGCAACAAGTTTAAGTATTACAGCAAGTATGGCATGATTTACTTTGCAACGCAATCGTTCACCACACTGTTTGCACCGTTTTCGTTGCTGCGGCCCCGTAACATCGATAACTGCAGGTTAGAACAATATAGTGGTAATTGTTTAACACCAATGCACTAACTCCTTCTGTTCTCAACCACAGAATCATTGCAACGGTCATTGCACGCTGCTCCAAGATCCTCGGCATCACGTGGGAGCTGCGAAATGCGCAGATTCTGCGCCAGGCGAAAGGTGCAATCGTTCTCACGAACCACCAGTCATCGATGGATATATTGGGTGAGCTTTTGTGTGCAATTTGGTATCATGCCCGGTAGTCCGCCGCCTGTATCTCGTACCCCGGGTTGCGATAGAGCTGAGGTTTTATCAGCGGAATTTCGGCTTGAAATATAAACCCATCGGCGATAACGTCGAAGGCGATTGGCGGGGGGAACGTTCGGTCATCGTTCATTAATGAACTTTGGATGGTGCCGTGAGTTATTAGTAAGCTGATGTTGTAATATCTACACCTGCTAAGCTCGATACGATACATCGCGTGTTCGTTCCGCGACCCCCTTGAACGCTTCCGGCCGTTCGGATTTAATCAATAACTCTCCTTGAGCATTAATTCCCTCTTTTGCCCCTCTTCTTCTAGGCATGATGATCCTGTGGGACATACTGCGTAAGGTCGTGCCGATTGCCAAGCTCGAGCTACTGTTTCTGTTCCCCTTCGGACCGACCGCTTGGCTCGCGGGCGTACAGTACATCAACCGGAAGAATCGCCCGGCCGCAATGAAAGCGTTCGAGCGGTGCAAGCGCATGATGACGGAGGACGACGCCAAGATGTACATCTACCCGGAGGGTACGCGGTACCCCGAGCGGGGCATGTTACCGTTCAAGAAGGGTGCGTTCCACACGGCCATCGAAGCGCAGGTCCCGATCGTACCGGTCGTCTTTTCGCACATGTACTTCATCCAGTCGAAGAAGCACATCTTTGACGATGGGCACGTGATTATCGATACGCTCGAACCGATACCGACGGTCGGGTTGACCAAGGCCGATCTGGACCAGCTGATCGAGCGAACGCGGTCGGCCATGTTGGCGCGGTATGAGGAGCTAAACCGGGAGGTTGACGCCGGGTTGAAGAACCCTCAGTGGGTAAACCAGGACCGGCCCCGGTTTAAGGTGTACGAAGGTAAGAAAACGAACTGAATACAACAAATAAAAAAAAAATCACTAACACAAAGGTAAAAACCGGGGCCTTGTGAATTCATGTTTAATTGATTAGAGTAGAATTAGTAAGTAAGTGGTGATGGTGATGGTGACCCCTCCCCATCCCGAACGGTCTCGAACCGGTTGTGTTATTATACTAACAAAGACTCTAGGCCTGGAGCGTCAAAACGGGTGAACCTATTTGATCAATTCCCTCTTTCCTGCTTCCCCGCGATTGCGACTGCGAATGCGCGAAACACAAACAAATCAAAAGTCCCTCTTTTATGCAAACGTCCACGACGGTCCACGCAATTGGTCAATCATAAGAACATACTCGCGTGAAGCTACTGCACTACGGGTAAAGAACGGGTAAAGGCACGGTCCATGAGGGTGGCACTCATGAATCCGTTTGTTGGTTTTATCATCATTTGACTTAAATGGTGGCGGGTGATGATGGTGGTGGTAGTGCACAAGTCTCAAGTTCCTGCAATAGCTAAACGTAGAGACTGTTTTGCATGCATGATCATACATCGGTGCGTGTGTGTAATGTGTGTAATGATGGGGAAGTTTAAAACTCACCATAAACGGATGCGTTCAGCAGCTCTAATGATATTGATTGTTGATATCATGATAGGTACTGCTGATTAGGTACTATAATAGATAGAATTAAACAAACCATCCCCAATCGCACGGCAATAAGTGTTTCTACCACGTCTTTCTTATAACCAAAATACCAAACTGTGTAAACACGTGGCCTTTGCTCTTTTGCGCTCGCTCGTTTGCGCTCGAAGCGAGATGCGCGATTGACGCAACGTATGTTTGAAATAAAAGTTTGCCATTTTTTACTTTGAGAAGCATCAGGTAACCATCGAAAAAAAGCAACCGAATTTATCCTTGAACTGGCTGAGGAGCTTGGATACAGGCAGCAAAGAAAGAAACACAGAGTTTCGTACGCATAATGAGGTGCTGCGTGATGTTGCACAGATAGCGAAATTGGGGGCAATAGGGATCCATTTAACTTTTTTTTTTGTGCAGTAGAGGAATAATTAAATTCCATGTGATGTTATGTTGTATCGTCTCTTTTAACATATTACATCCTGGGTACACAACAACTTGATCCAAATGGCGTGAAACTTTACATTTCACCTAGGTTAGTGTCAAAACGGGGAAAACACTTTCATTTGGAATTCTTGAAAAGTAGAGATGCCTGACGTATAAAATTCTTAGTAAACATTACTTAAAGGTGTTTTTTTTTTCTTCAGTTTTTGTGCAAGACGTATCTTTTTATACTTGCCTCGTAATATTTCGTAATTTGAGGAAAGTTGAATCCTTAAGGAGAGAATAATCCCGAGAATATGTAATATCTGCTAACGAAACTTCGCGTTTAAATTAAATAGCGCTCCAAAAGCGGAGTATCTTGCTGAGCAGTAATGATAGAGTGTAATATAGTAATATTTTAACTTAATTAAACAATCTGTTCTTTTATTAGTTGCATAAAAAAACAAAGAAAGAAAAAAAACAAGCTTTTTAACAGGATAAGCTGAAATTATCCGTTTTGCTATGATAGAAGTCACCGCTTTGAATACTATCTCCTTGAGTGTGAACCTCTTTAAAACGGAAACATAGTCATTGAGATAACGGAGAAGCTAGTTATTGAGCTAAACAAGCGCAAACTTAATTAATTGGCGACTAGGATTAAAATGTGAATCGCACTGGCATATGATATTCCACAGAAGAAGAAAAGTTGAGTGTAACGTGATAACCGTAGTTTTTCAGAGCTCATATTTTGTCATAAAATTATATATTTTAATTTGAATGTCCTTCTAGTCCTTTTGTTGTAAAGCTAAATATATGTCATTTTAACCTAGTTTGACATAATCAAAAAATGGTTTACATTTGTTCTTCTCATGAAATTTGAAATTAAAATTTGAAAAATAAGAAAATAAGAGTTAAATGCTTCTAAAAGAATAGCCAGCAGTAAATACAACTGATAATATAAAACGAATTTGCGGTGACACACTCGCCCCTAATTCCACCAAAAGCTAGTATCAATCCAGTTTCTCGAGTTTTTTTAAACGTTTTGTGTGCATTCCTTATCTAACTGGCCTAGTGATAAAATATTATCAACATCGTTTCGAGGACGTTTGAAATTTAAAATGCATTTGTAAAGGCACCGAATCATCTTTTTCGCTGAGCTCCACCGCCCGTGGCAGTAATCCCCGCGACTCCGCGTAATCCATCGGCTGATAACGCTTGTTTCGTATTTTTTTGCTCTTTCGTTCGACGTTTTGTAACTCTGTGAAAGGTTTTAATCTGGAAGAAGTTCAATGTCCAATCCAGCAGCACTGTTGACCGTTTTGGGAGATTATCCTTTAGCCTTCTGCCCTCACACAAAGCGGTTCGGAAGGAAGCATCTATCTAATCTTCACTTCCCAGGGGGCATTATTGTATGTGTGTGTGTGTGTGGTGGTGGTGAGTTAACGGCGAGTGACGGCGTTACGGTGACGGAACCTTGACGCGGCGGCACGCACGCGCGCAACACACACGGCGTGCTCGCGGAGCAATTCGCTTCGGTTCCGCGTGTAGTACTGCGCGCGGGGGCCGGCCGACGCTACTCAGTCAACGGATCGCCGTCGGTCGAGGGAGTAGTGCTGCTGCTACTGCCGTCGCTGTTGTTACCGCTGTTGCTGCTGCTGCTGCTGCTGCCGTTTTGCCGTTGTTGTGTTACCCGTTTCCGCCGCCTCGGCCGTTTTGCGCCACACCGGGCGCTCTAGTGTGCTAGAGCGTAGAGGAGCGGGACGTGTAGAGTTTGTGCGTCGCTGTCGCTGTCGGTGGCCGGTTCAGGGACAATATAGAATTATTTCCGCGACACTTTTTGCTACCTTCTCCTCCTGCTTCTTCGTCCACTCGCGAAGTATCCACACGCGAGAATATTCCGTTTGCGTAGTTTACTGCTGCTGCGCTATATTAGTTATCGCGCGCGACGTGCCCCTTTTAGCGGGTGCTGTTTGCGGTTGCTGTTACACCGACAACGCCTGCCGGTGGTGTGTCCGACTGTGTGTGCTAGAGAGTAAACAGAATAGGGGCTGCAAAAATATCAAACCCCCGTCTGGGTGTGCAAATGGTGTGTGATATATGCGCGACAGCTATCCAAACGGGGTAAGTGAGCCTGAGAGCGTTAAGTAGACGGCAGACGACGACGACGACGACGACGACGACGCCTAATTCGGTTCCAAACAGCATCCCGGGAATGGAGTGGCCTGATTGCATTCCGCACTGTCGTCCAATCGTACCGAAAGTTTGATTGCCGTCGAAAAAAAAAACGGCAAAGCAGGCTGTGAAAAATCGATTAATATTTAATCGCACCAGTGCGAGTGTGTGCGTGTGCGTGTACGTCAAAATTTTGACAGAAGCCGGCAGCACCAAAAGGACGACTTGTCGCTCCCGGCCGTTAACCGCCACTTGGGGTGTGTATGTGTGTGAGTGCGTTATTTTTTCGCAAAGGCATCAGTGACAAGAAACAATAGCCAGAAGGCGAGAAAGAACGCAAAAATGCATCTGGTATAGTGCGCGTATGGGTGATTCTGTGATGAATTGCAGTTTTTATCCCCTGAATGGAGGTTTGTTCGTGTGTGCAGTGAAACAAAACCTGCCCCCTGCCAGTGTGAATTGATTTTATTTCAAGTGCAATTAAGCCGAACAACGAGCTTCTCGACTGGAAATCAACGACTTTGCCCCACGTCGACCACCGTTTCGTGCAAGCGGAACTGATACTCCAAGTGCCCAGGAAAGTGAAGATTCTACGCCCGCTGGACGAAGAATTGTTCAGAGCGAACGTGTGTCCGCTTCAACGACCGCCTCGTGGCCGTGCACCGTGACGAAACGAAAGGAAAAGTCTAGCTAAACGTCGAGGAACGGCGGGAACACGAAACAATCAAAGAACGAGAACCTCTCAGAACCAGGTCGAACTAGCGCGAACGGAGCATCATGGCGACGTTTATGGAAGGAATAATTATAGCGGCAATGGTAAGCGATGATAGTTACTTGGTGACCTCCGGTCCACTCGGTTCCGGTTGGGTTAGAATACAGTTTGATTGTGTGCTTGCTCTTCCGGTTGGGATAGGTCTTATTGGTAATGGATCTAACTTGTTTTTTTTTTGGTGTTAGGTCTTTGAAGGAAATCATGGCTAACATTATCTCGGGAAACGGTTGTTTTAGAAGTCTTTTCATCAAAAACAATTTGTGTCTTCTAGCTGTAGGCACAGTGGGCACTTTTGATCACTTTATGTATATTTTTTTCCGAGGATTTCAATGAATTATTTGACACATTTTGTATGATGCTTACCTTCTAAAACTTTCACTTTTCACAACGGAGACGCCTGGTACGTGATAGTGGTACAAACATTTAAAAAATAGTTAAAATTTATGCGAAATTATATCACGAAGTAGTACTCCTAAATATGCTGGTTCATGAGTAAGTCTTAGTAAGAAGATGTAGTGGGGCTTAACGATTTATATATCTTGGATCCTTTGCGACAGGCACTCATTTAATCGTAGTGAATAGAGATGAGAATAATCACTTTGAATCCTCAAATCAAATTTCAATCAAATTTCATTCAATCACTTTGAATGCGTAAATCAAATTTGAATCCTAAAAGATTAATTAATTAGTCGACAAGAAGTGTGAGTGATTTAAATCCTTAAAGAATGAGTCGTTAGTCGGCATTGTGATTTAAATCAATCATGCAGAAGATTCAAATCACTCAGTCTCACTCTCTGTGCTCTCATCTCTACTAGTGAAGAATATCTTCTTTAGCATAAAAAAAATTAAGCAGCTTTATTATAAAAAAATTGCATCAAAAGTACAGAAATGTCAGTAGCATGCAGATGGAGCAATCTGTTAGTCACTAATGTTCAGTTATGTGATCATGTCGAACTGAGATAACTCAGAACTCACTAATGAAAGGTAATCTCACTAACTAAAGAGAGGTAATCTAATATGTTAGTACTTCTTAGTTTGCTATGAAAGATAAGATTATGTCAATGAAAATTAATAAAGCAGTCTTATGATGTTTATGTCATGTATATATTCTTGAAATATTAAAAGTTTAACTTAATATATGGTAACTTAAATATAATGGTCTCAAAATGATTCAAGTTCATTCTAAATCAAATATGTGCGTTCAACGGTAACGATAATTACACAGTGAAATTTGGTGGTCCCAATTACAATACTTCCTGCAACCTAAGCCCATTACTGCCTATCATGGTCATCATAATTATACGGTTCGTCATTGGCGTTTATTATTAGAGACACTGAACCCTTCAATGTGATATTGGACCGTGAAGTTTGCAGAGTGAGATAACACGGCAGGATTGGGGAACATTGTTCTCATGAGTCTCCCTCTTGTTTCTAAAAGATGCAACTATAGGCTCGTTTTTAGTTCATCTTTATGCTCCAACAGTGAAAACTTCCCTTTAAGGGATTTTTTATCTACCCTTTTCAACGCCCAAAAAAGAAAGGAAACTTTGTCATCGAACGATCTCGTTGCGTTACGGCGAGAAAGAATAACAAGCACCTTTTGCACTCCCCTCCACTATTACACGGATGCGGATCGTACGATTTCTGTGCCGGCAGACGGTATAATTAGAACGGCGTGGCAACGGTCGACATTTCGGTTACGACGCCAGAGATAGAGGCAACCGACCAGAAAGATGTCAACAACCGACCTATCGCCACATCGATCCGCTAACCGGCGGTGTGTGTGTGTGTGTGTGTGTGTGTGTCGCAAAAGACATCCTGCCAGTGAGTGCCGGAAATGGCACTATGTTTGTGCTACACAGTTGTACACTGTGCCGCAGGAATCTCTGCATCGGGTTGTTTGTGGACACCTTTCCGCTGCTAAGAGAAAGGTGCAATGCACTGCACGGAATGCAGGGGATGAGAGCGGCGTGTTGAGGGACGGTGTCGTGTCATGATAAATATAGCTATCGTTGGGTGTACAAGTTGTCGGCAGGATCGTTAGTAAATCTCTCCAAACGACTAGCCGTTACACCGCCATTCGTTGTGGATCATTCTCATTGGAGGTAATATTGATTGGTGCAGATGAAGGAAATGACGTCGAATGTTGGTAGAAGGTCAGGATAACGAACAGAAAAACGGAGGAAAAATACACACATAAAAGCTGTTTCCATTGTTTCTGGCATACAAAGCAAATCGTGACGGCGCCATTATGACGTTGATATGAATATTAATATGCAAGGCGAGCACGTCCGTTTCACATAGCCAGCAGGGACGGAGGGTTGTGGTAGTGAGAATAACAATGACAGTGTTATTACACACTGTCAACGGTGGCTTCCTGGAACTGCCTTCGAATGTATCGGATTTCGATCGATTTGAATAAATGGGTCGTTCTTTTATAGTCCTGTTACAACCTTGACTCTACCTCTAGAAGGCATCCTTCAGCACGATAAAAAACGAGTAGGACATATTGACCATCTATACAGGGTAAAAAAAAAACTAGCCATTACGGATCATCCTCATGTGCTAGGGGCCTGTAGTATGTTGGCCTACCTTCTGAAACAGTTCCACATCGACGAAACAAAATTTGCCCGCCTGCATTCCGACCGCCCATTGCGTACGGTGCAGCACCATCCGTAGCCCGTGCTGGATGTCCCCATCCATGCCTGGCCATCCGCAAGCATAGACACTTTTCGAGAGCTCTGTCGCCTGCAGATATGAATAGTTAATATGTGTGTGTGTGTGTTTTGTTTTACTAAAAATAGACTGGGAAAAGAGAGGACCGACCTGGGAGGAGAGCCGCGTTCCAAAATAACACGGGCTGAACGTTTCGATTGTGATGACGAGAAACAGTATGGCAATGTTGATGAACGTTACACTCAAGCCATCCTGTCGGGCGAGGGTTGGGGCCAATAATGGAAGCAAAGCACGTAATTGAGTTTAGAAGTGGAAAAAGAGCAAACAGTACTGCCGGTATATCCTTACGCACCGTAATGGTAAAGTAGAGCATCATCAAGCACCAGATAAAGATGCAGAACACGAGCTGAAGCAATAGCACGGAGCGCAGAACGTTCATCAGTAGCGCAATGCATTCCAGGGCTCGCTGATGTACGTGAACGATGTCCCCGAGCTCGGCCCGGGCAGACTCGCCGGGCAGTCGGTGCAAGTGGTCAATCTTAAGCATGACGACGTGAAGCAACGCTTCACCGTACCGGACGGACGATGCGATGGTTATGACTTTCGTGTGTACGGTACAGGCCGTGATGAACATTATTGGCACTATGAAGGTTAGGTAGAGTGCGTACTGCAGGACATCCGTACGATGCTGCAGCCCATAAAACGCTTGCTCCATGTGAAGCGTGAACTTAAAGACCGCCGAAGACTCGTTCCAAGCGGGGGTAGTTTCATTTCCATGCTGGTTGGAATGGCCCAAGTACGTCACAAAGCTTGTGATAATAGGAGCGACTACATAGAAGATGATTAAAGACAGCATAAAGGCACAGTAACGATTGGTGTAACGATGGATGTAACGGTTGAGTTGTTGCAGATGCTCCTTAGCACTTTCCAGCTGATGAGGCCTGTATACTGTACAGGTCAAGAAAATAGCAACTCCAATTCGGAACACAGACTAGAAGTAGCTCATTCATACTTACAGTATCTGGTCAAACTAGTCACCTGGTCAATGTACTGTTGGAAACATTCGTGCTCCATCCAGATCAACATTGCACCGCACCAAACATTGCACATGTAAACTAGCTCGGCCATGGAGCAGATGAACGTTTCCAAACTGGTGTAGTGTAGCGAAAGCTTCGGCACTGCCACCGTAATCCAGAACGCGACGAAAGCGACCGGATAGCGTACGCGCGGCGAATCGCCCCATAGTCCGATGCGCTCCTGAATGTACAGCAGCAATGGCAGGACGGCTCGATCGTCCTGAAGCTCCGAGAAAATCATTTCGAAGATGCACGATTATCAGATGCTCGCTTGTCACTGGTAGGGAGCAAGGGCGCCACACAAACTTATGGTGTACGATCTCAGGGTCATCGGTATTGAATAATGCAACACTTATTTGCTGTTTCTAATTTTTAATGTACATATATAATGTTCATATGTGAGGCGCAAACAGGATGCGATAAAACATTGATTACGATTGCGTCTAGCATCATCGTCGACTCTACCGGTTTAAAGATATATAAATTTATTCATAAGCGTTTGATAAGCATTTGAAGAAAAGGTCATCTGAGTGTTTGCGTGAGACGGACTGCAGCTTGTTTTTCCAGTCCAAACGATTGTACTCCTTGCAATTTAAAATACATCCTTCACTACGACAAAAAACGAATAGGACATGTTGAGCATCTGTAGGGGGAAAAAAACAAAGAGAAAAGAGCAACATGCAATCAGCCAATTTATGGAGAATGGTCTTTGTCCCCTATAATCAGGACCGTCACAACCTCGTTCGTACCGCTCCAAACTGTTCCATATCGACGAAGCAAAACTTGGCCGCCGTTAGCCCTACCCGGCACTGTGATCGCATAATCATGAAGCTGATGTGTTTGCGCATGCTAGTATCGAAGTCGTACCAGCTGAAATCGTACAGTGCCCTTCCAACGTTGAAGCTCTGCGAAGAGGGTGAAACCGAATAGAGCAATTCAGAAGAGAATACCATTTGTTTGACCGAATACAAACTGATTTCCAAGAGGCAGACCTCGTGTGTAAGCTGGGCCCCGAGATAGCAATAGCCTAACGTTTCTATCGACACGAACAGAAAGAGCAGGAACATGTTGACGAGCTTTACGTTGAAAGCCTAACAAGATTTTATATGGGGAGATGTTTTCGTAGCATAAAAATACAGATATCAATCTATAGTGTTGTGTTACTTACAGAAACAGTAAAGTATAGCATCATGCTGCACCAAACCAAGATGCACAGGATGAACTGCATCAGGAGCAGTGGCTGAAGTGTCAGCTCCAATAACTTTGCACAGCGAAGGGCACGCTGATGAAGCTGCCGTACCTCGGACATGCCGTCGGCACGTTGGCGTACATCCGGTACGGTTCGTAGATGTTGAATCTTTAGCACCACCACCCGTAGCATTGTTTCACAGTATTTGATGGTGTTAAAAACGGCCACCACCTTGACCGTACCGGTGGCGGCGCATAGGTACATGATCGGAAACATGACTACGGTAAACACGCAGTATCCCTTGAGTGAGGTGCGATTGTTAAGCCAGTAAAAGTCCTGCTCATGATACAGGATGAACTCGTACGAGGATCCACTGGTAACATTTCCCCGCGTGGTCGTTGCCATATATCCGGTAAAGTTGCTCCAAAGCGGTGTCACGCAGTACACCGTACAGACGCAGCACATATAGAGACAGTAACCCAGCGTGTACTTGTGGAGATGAAGGTTTAGCTGCACGAGATTTTGTTGAACAATCGTCGGTTGATTGTGTCGAAAAACTTGGTATTCGATAGCGGCAAGAGCGAAAGGAAAGAACGTATGAGAACAAACCACTCGTATAAGCGGTGTTCCGATCCTTACTAATTGCAGCGAATGACCTTATTTCAGCGACCAACGGTTTCAAGTAATCCAGGCGCAGATAAAACATGAGCATCCCGCCATACACGTTCGTCTCGAGGATGAGCTCAGAGTAGCTGCGGATCGTTGCCTCGCGGGTGGGATAACTGGAGAACACCTTTGGGATGAGAATTCCGAAACAGTAGCACAGAAACACGACGATGTACTTGTAGGGATAGCGTGTACCGTGCTCATCCCAAACACCAAGAAACTGCATCAGGCGCAATACCAAAGGCATGACGGTTCGGTCGTCACTCGGCTTGAAATGCATGATGCAAGTGTATGCTCTGTAAGCTTCGCCGAGTCACTAAAAACCATTCGATTGGATTTCAAAGAGCGAAAAAGTGGCCTTTGAAGAGCCCACAAAAAAGGACATTTGTAAGGAGGAGGAGAACAAACAGAACGGTTTTTACAAGCAACGTATAATCTATCAGACGAGTCTCACGAGTATGATGTTAATTGCGTTTAATGGGTTTAACAGTGTATGCCATTAACTGTAATAATAACTGTACTACTCCCTTACTCAATGGTCATTTGTCGAATTAAAATTGCATAAAGGATCTCCAAAGCCAGAAGTATTGATCGTCAAAGATAGCGATAGCATGAAATGTACGTCAAACTGTGTGCAGTTTGCATTGAAATAAAATAATGATATGTATACCAGATTTTTATACTTTTTTAACAATGCTGATTACATTCAATGGAAATCTATTTAACTTTCTGAGCACGTTTAACATAGATAAAAAGCTAACATGTTTAGTAATGATCGTTCCAACCTACCCAGTGTCCGTTACCCACAACTCACATGCCAGACGTTGAAGTCAGGATGTTAGCGTACAATATGAGACACAACCGTATCCTTTTTACTTTAGATTAACATATTTATTGACAAATCATTTTTGTTTTGACAAAAACTGACTCTTGAAAACGGTGTGACTTTTGAAAACGGTGAACAGCGAAATTCTTCAAACAAACAATTTTCAAAGTTATCAATATGCATTTAATTTGATTGCAACATTTGTTCCAAACTGCCTACTGTGCTTAGGGTAACTCATATACCGGACATTGAGGTCAGGGTGTCAGCTTACACTTTGAGACCAGTTCCTGTTGTGTGATGATACGTGATCTGTTCAATTTGGGATTTGCATATTTTTTGCTTCAAATAAACGCAAACAGTAATATGTCCTGTCTTTACACGAGATCCTTGAGGACAACAAGTACCGAGTAGGATGTTTTGACCACCTGTAAAATAAGAGCTTGAAAGACGAAAGACAAAACGATTCTTCATGCGCTTCTCGCTCACCTTTGTGAAAAGGTCCAGATCGACAGTGATAACGCCTCCCGCTCTAATGTGTAGCGGACGTTGCCCGCGAAGTATGACCATCGTGAGCAACTTCCGGACTGTCGGGCTACACTTTTCCCATTGAAACTCGTACGACTGGCGGCTTACGATCTCGCTGATGGTGGAAAGCTCGTTGCAGAAAAAGCAGTAGCTAAACATTTCCAGCGTTATGTTTATCATAATCAGCAAACCATTCAGTGCGCTCACATCGTAGCCAACGATTAGGATGCAGAGTAGAGTGAAGCACCATGTCAGAATGCAGAGTGCGAGCTGTAGGGCCATCACGTAGCTTAACGTTTGGTCGAGCAGGGTGACACAGCTAGCGCATGGAGCAATGAGTAAAAGTTAGTGGGATATGAATTCTTCGTTGGAAACAGCATACCGTATAGCGAGTTGATGTAGCTGCACAACGTTTTTCAACTCCTGTTCGATGTTTTTATCTGGCGGGGTGCCGCTCAAATCATCGATCCGCACGGTGACAAGCTGCAGAAGTGTGCTGCAGTATTTGATCGTGGGTAAGATTGTGAGCAGCTTTGTCGCATTGTTGTAAGAAGCTACGCCACAGATCACGATTGCTACGCCACTGAACACAGCGTATCCGAACAGTGTGTCTCGATTGTTAAGCCAGTAGAACGACTCCTCAAGGTTCGGATAGTACTGGATCGGCGAGTGGAGTGTTTTGTTTCCAGCTGACATTCTTGCTTTGTATACCGAGTGGTACGTCATCAGACATGGCGCAGACCAGTACATGATGACTGTGATTAATATGTAGCAGCAGAACAGGGCCGATATCTTTTGTATTTTAAGATTGAGCTTGACCAATGTTTGCTCTGCATGGGTTGCTGTATGATGGCAAGGACGACATACTGTTTGAAAGAAGAAAAGAGCTGAATGATGTCTAGCATTTTTTCTGTGAAGTACCATTACCCACCAACTTTGACGAAGGTATCAATCTCACTGAGAAGCTCTCGGTAGTGACGATGCTCAAGAACGAGCAAGAAATATCCAACGTAAACGTTGGTGAAGTAAATCAACTCACTAATGCCCTGGATCATGGCAGCGGTATTGGGGTATGGAAAGCAAACTTTGGGCACCAAGACTGTTGCAAGGAAAATGAACAGATTGAAAAAGTTTATCATTCCAAACCGTTCCGTTTCCTGGAGGAATCCGGACAACCGCAGCATACGCCTAGCTAAAGGCAGAACGGCTTTCGAATCTTGCGGAGTGAACCTTAACATTGTCACGATGCACAGTCACTCTAAACTGAGAGTTGTAGTGTCATCTAGATGACATTCTAGTAGAAAAGTGGGCTGGCTTTGTTTAACCATGAACGCAACCATTAGAAATCGCTTAGGATCTAATGGAATGCGATGAAATCGCTCCATACACTTCTTTAGATGATCTTACCAAGCTTGCAGTGGAGGCCACCGTAGACCATGCAGCGGCTTATCGAATGAAGTTGCAGAAAAAGTCTTCTACAGCAGGTGGCGGATGTTTGATTGTTTCATAATCTTTATCGTTAAGCCCATGATGGATATCGCGTTGAAAAGCTTCTATCGTAAGCACACGTTTAAAGCGATTATCTCTCTTAGGCATGGCATGGCCGAACAGTTGCAGTTGCGTCAGGGTCTTCGATAAACCCCCTCTCCAGTGCGTGGTCGCATGATGTCTTAATAATCGCATAAGCTTTTTTACTTCATTTTCGCGGTAATCGGGTACATACGCATTAGCGGGTGATTAACTCCTGGAGAGTTGCAGAGGGTGCTAACGAAGATAAGTGGGTGTTGACGTTGTGTGTGACCCTGTCTTCCTGCATGATCCTTTACCGCTTATCACGAGGTGCGAATGACGCGTTGCTGGAGGAAATCAGTTCATGTCAACGGACGTTTGGAGTGCATCCGACGTTCTCTTATCGACTGATGGGACGGAGGGGAAGGTCAAGTATTTTTTATCAACAGTGCTTTGAGTACAATTGTCCAGCTGGTCTGACCCGCGGTTGTAGAATTTGTTTACGTTTTGCCGCCTGTACCGAACCCGTTTGAAGACCTTGAATTGTTATCAGAAATCGTAGTAAGAATTGAGGATTAATGAACGTATTACGGGAAAGACAACAAACAATCTCACTCTTTTAGGAGTTGACGTCGATTAATTGTGCGCAGTGGGAGAATAAAGAGGCATGAGTTCTAACGATTCTTGATGGGGAGGTTAAATTCCAGCAGAACTAAAAATAGACATCAACACCCCTCTAATGGGTCTCTTATCTCATCCCTTGTTCGTTTGTTCTTTGTTCCTTTTTGCAGAACGTCTTCCTCAACAGCCTATCACTGCAGGTGGTGGTAGCCCTGATCGTCGGTAGCCTGCTCTCGAGTACGTTCAAGTACCATGCGAAAATGTTCATCATCGTGCTGATGTCCTTCATGGTACTGGTCGTGCCGATACCACTGTTCCTCTTCAAGCCCCGCTGGCCCTTGAACGCGCTGTAAGGACCTTTCTGAACGAAACGAAAAAGCATAAACTCTTTGGTACTGATACTTTCTTTCTTTTCCACTCTCTTGCAGCATTCCGGGCATCGTGGCCTGTGCATTTATTCGCCTGTTCGGGGTGGAATACGAAATCCGCGGCCAGGAGCACATCAACGTACGGAACGGTGGTGTGGTGCTGCTCAACCACCAAAGTGCAATCGATATAGTGAGTAAGTATCGCACTCCCGTAGCTGAGAACAATCGTGTGAGTGATTTTTCCCGATTTTTCAATGTCCTTTTCCTCTTCGACCACTTTCGCTTCAGTGTTATCGCGATTGCTGCGCGAGTTCCGCAACATCGTGCCGGTGGTGAAGAAGGAGCTGTTCTACATGCTCCCGTTCGGCATTGCCTCCTACCTGGTCGGGGTTGTGTTTATCGATCGCAAAAATACCGCCTCGGCGAAGGATGTTATGAAACGGGAAGCGGTCGCCATTACCAAGGACCATGTAAGTCATGCGCGAGGGGGAGAAAGAAGAAATGAGATAGAAAGAGTTTTGAAATGAATGAATGATAAGCACGCCGGCCAGTTTTGCGTGCGAGTCCATCAAATTACCTTACCGTATTTCCTCCTCTTCGTTTTAGCTAAAGCTGGCCATCTTCCCGGAGGGTACGCGGCACGACAACGACACGCTGCTGCCGTTCAAGAAGGGCTCCTTCCACGTGGCCATCGATTCGCAATCGATCATCCAACCGGTGATTGTGTCCAAGTACCACTTTCTCGACCACAAGCGCAAGCGGTTCGGGCGGGGGCGTGTAATCATTAAGATTATGCCCGAAATCCCCACCAAGGGCATGACGAAGGCGGACGTAAACGAGCTGACCGAGCGGTGCCAACAGCTGATGCAGACCGAGTTCGATGCGCTCAGTGCGGAGGCGAAGCAATACTGCCATAACTGAGAGGACGGCTGAGCCGACCGCCGTGCATGTAGCAAAAGCAATAGTAGTCGTATTGCTGTTGCGGGGACCAGTGCTATAGAGTATGCAGCTATTAGTGAAATGCTGCACACACACAAAAAACACACATCAAATTGTTCGCAAGTGATGGAAAACAAAGGGCAACAAAGGGATGAATTGGAATTGAAACACTGAGCGAAGAGACAATCTGTGATCGAACGGTTATATCCTGGTCAACAATTCGTGCTTCGCGTCGATATTATCTGAGGAAGGATGAGAATAGAAAAAGAAAGCGAGACAAAGAGAGATACAGAGAGAGAGAGAGAGAAAGAGAGAGAGAGAGAGAAAGGACAAAAAACTATCATCCCCTCCCGGACGTGTCAATGTGGTTCCCGGCAGTTACTATCAGACTCGTACCTGGTACCTGAGTACTTTCCTGAGTACGATAAGCAATTTTCAGTCGACACCATCTGCAAGATGTAGTAAGCAAAACGATATTCAATGTCAACACGCTGAGTTCAGTAAAGAAGAACAGACGCACTATTAAAGACAGGAACATTTATACACGGGCTGCATAAGCCGTAGTGCATTTGTAGAGCTCCTAGCTAGTGTGTAGTAGTGTAAAATCTAACACTCATACAGGTTGTTGTGTTGATGTGCTAAAGGTTAAACAATCGTACAGATCATAAAAAGAAGTGTAAAGGAAAAGCAAATATAAACTAAACAAGAGCGCAGATAGCTCTCGCAATGTACGAGGTCCTAAGCAAGCAAAAGGGAAGTTAGAAGACATAGAAAAGCTGTAAAATTCGTAGCGAGTCACTAGGTTGTAGCGGTAGCGGAAAAGGATTTGCACTGGTGGGCGATATGTTTTTGAAACACGGTCGATCCTCAAAAGGGTCACACACTAACCAAAATTAACGAAATCGCTGTGAGAAAGAGAGAGTTCAGCTGTCTAGGACGCAGACGTGTTGTTTAGGTCGAAATAAAACCTGTATGGCTAATTTTAGGATACTACACCTGCCCTCTTGTGTCGTTGTTATTACATCCTAGCTTAAGGGATAGAGAAAGTGCGGTTCGTTGGTTCGAGTAGGCAACATCAACCCTCGTAATCGGTCTTTTGCGTGTGGAAAATGGAAAATATGCAAATTATGGGTTGGTCTTAGCCCACGCACACTCAGATACTCTCTATTACGTTGCTATGGTCCCTGCTTATGTGTTTGCACTGACTGTAGACCCCGTTGTGTTTATTTTTACTTGACCTTTTGTTGGGGTCAAACACTGGAGTGGGTTGTTTTGGTTTTGAGGAACGCATGACCGTGTTTTCCTGAGGTCCGGAAGCAATATATTGTTGTAAGTGGACCATGTTTGCCGGTGGGGATCAATACTATAAGATGATCTGATTTTATTACCGACTGTGATGAAAGATCTTTATTAATCCCTTTTTGCCTTTAATTTCATTCCATAAATGAAAACTGGTGGACAGGAAAAAACAGATTTTCACGATTCTACGAACATTTCCTCGATCGACATGGAATAACGCCTGTTCGAGCACTGTCCGAAAACTGCTCGACTCAATTGAACGTTGAGCTGCTCGAATTGTAGCGCTGCTGCTAGATGATTTTAAAATTTGAAAGAAACGTTACATAAAAAGAAACAAAATATCTTTTTTGTTGTAAAATATACTTTTACCTTACAATTTATATATTGTTTGATTCAAATACCTTTGAATCGCCACGTAATTCATACATGTAATGAAAACATGAGGAAATTGAACTTTTTTATTTTTACAGTGCCATTCAAAAATACTATATTTTAATATTTGTCAAATATCATATTAAAATGATTTTTCATGTGCATTAAATACTTTTACAATGTATTTTACTGCTTAATATATGTAGGGAAACAGGCGAATTTTAATAAAAAAGTATTTATTAAATATTAAACGTGTTGAAATTAATTGCGATGTTTTCAAATCATTTTGCGGTCAAACACCGTTAAACCTTTGTTGTACGAATCTTGTGTAAACTGAATTTTTCTCATCCATTTTCTCTTTATAACTGTAACACAACTTAATGTTTTGCCATAGCTATTCGATTATTTTTCTTTTATTAAAAATAATTCCACAAAAAAAGCTTGTTAAATTTTTACTCCTTGTTTCCTGACGGTATGGCACTCTTTTTGAGCCCTACTGTACGCATGCGCTTTGAGCGGGTGTTTTACGCCGCGAACCGTGCAAGAGAGCACGGCAAAGCTCTCGCGACACACCGTCCGTCGTGTTTATTTCCGTTTGAAACTTCGCTACGGAACGGCGACCGTCCGTAGCGACCGCACGGCACGGCCACTGTGGGTGTGTAGCAGGGAACCTTACCGTGGTCCAATCCGTCGTGTGTCTAGTGAGATTTGTTCGCTAGCTATTTGCTGTGCTTTTGTGATTTTGATTTCGTGTCGGTGTATGCTGTACGAAGAAAGCAAATCTAACTTGTGAGAAAGGAACAAATTTATTTTGCGTCTGTTGGTAGTTATTGCAGTGATTGAAGTGTTTTCACCGAGAATGCGGATGTTCTTGGTGGTGTGTGAAGCGACAGACAGCCCGATGTTCCGGCCGCTGCTGCTCACCCCCATCTTCGGAAGGGTCCTTTCGACGCAGTGACAGCAGCTGTGCACGTGTATGCAGTGTTTTTACAGACAAAATACCACACACACACACAGACACACAGATACAAGGAGACGCGCAGGAAGCGCACCCCTTACTTCCGTTCCGACGAGACGAAAGCTCACCCAGGAAAGGGGAAATCCTTTTTTGACGTTTCATTACTTAGTGTGTGTATTGTGTGTGTGTGAAATTGTTGAAGGATACATACCCCTCATGCAGCCAAAGCTACCGACACGCGAGCACGAGTGTCCTGTGCTTCGCCGTCTAGGGAGGGCTTCCTGCTTCCTGTCCTCTATCACGGACGGGTCGGCCAGACATCCGGAATTGCAGCTAGACACGAGCTTTTTGTTGTGAGCATGGCGTTTGTAAACACACACTCGAGGACATTGCATGCGAGCTTGATGTCCGGTCGTCTGTCCCTTAATGTCCTTACAATCTATCACCTTTGCTTGGTGTGTTTTTTTTTCCGTTTCTCCTTTTTAAATAACGAACTTAAATGTGTCCCCAATGCTTTACACCAGCGGGAAATCCATTTCCCTACAGGGAAACGGTCGTAAATCAGAGTGCCACCATCGTGCACCTGTTCGATTGTCCCCTTTCTCAGAATGGAGCTCTGTGTGCCCTCTGCGACCAATCCCCTTGTTCCCTTAGCCCTACCCCTTCAAACCGCGATTTCTTTTGTTTTTGTGGTTCCGAAGGACCAAAAATAAACACGTTCCCCCGTTTTCTTCATCCACAAAGCAGCAGCAGCAGTAGGCCATAGACTCATATACAGTTGTGCAATCACGTGCACTAAGCAGGCTCTGGCGATCAACTGTCATTTTACCGAGGGTGTGAGAACCAGGAATAGAACGGTGAACAGTGCAGCAGTCAGACAGATCAACCAATTTCACAGCCACGGACCGGAATTTCGTCAATCGACCCCTACCACCGGCCGGTGTCTGGCGGCGGTGTCGACACTGAAGGCGAAGAATTGAAGTAAATTTAGAACAATTTATCGTGCCCTGACCAGCGGTGGTGGTGAGTCGTCAATGATAGCGAACCCCTCCCGGTGCCGGAACTACCGCCGGTGAATGGCGCTGCTGAAGCGGGTGTTCGACTGACCAGCACTTTGGAGGTTCGTTGATTGATTTAGCGAGCGTACTTTGTGTGTATGTGTGCGCCTTGTTGTGTGAGTGTTTGCGTGCTTTTGAACTGCGTACAATAACCCGAGGGAAGGCCATCCCCCAGCAAGAACATTTTCTACTGAAAACCAACGTCCAAATCCAAAACCCCGTCAAGGTAAGTGTGCTGAAAGGGCTTGTTCGCATGTTGGTTCTATGGATCTCAAACTTAATGTAAGTCATGACATACTCCAAGAGGTTCTCAAAGTGATTGGGTAAACTGTTAACTTCTGTTTTTGGGAAAGTTCTTAAAGAAGCTGTCAGTTGGAGTAGCTCACGTCTCATGTCATGTCCAGGGTCACTTGGAGATTATTGTGCTCAAGGTACAATCAGTACAATCTAGAACATAGGACCCGGAAAAATGTCTCGTTTATGGAAGTCACTGCATTAGTCCAATGAAAATATCACTTTTTTATGATTTATGATCTTTGGCGATTGATTGAGGATTTATGGATCTTTTTCTTCTAGTAATGATCCAAGGTCCTGCTGGACATTTCTGGATTACTGGGCTTATTGGGTTGCCATTCCTCGCTGTGAAGACTGGCATCGTATTCGCCTTTGCTTCCGAACCACCCAAAACATAATTTATTTTACCTAAATTAATGTTTGAAACTGATAAGTTAATTTTAGGCTAATAGTATAATTTGGATTACTTTTATTTGGATAATGTTTTCAGTAAATTTTTATGCACTGGGGGTTAGCTAGACAATCCTTTACGTTTAAAATAATTTTTGCTGAAGACTGTTGACTGATTCCTCTAAACAACCGGAGTCTAATTAAGAGAAAATAAGCATCTGAGCATGAAGGAAACCGAAATAGCATTGGAGGATAAAGCCAATCTCGTAAAAGACGTAACCTTTCTTGCTATTTAGGCAGAAGATTCTAGAGCTAGTTGGAAGAATCCTCCCTTAATATGGATTAATTTTCTCTTTAACATAGATCCTAAGGGTTCTTGCATCTTGCATATGGAGACACTCAAATCTAGGATCTCCCGTTGCCGTGAGCGATAAGTCTTCAAATCATGGTCGAAAATAGAAAACGTTACAGCCACCTTCGCTTTTGCATAGCTTTATAGCAACACTGATAACGATTGTGCAATAACGCTGGATCGCGTGTTCCAGACTTTAAAGCTTCTTATTCACACCTTCCTTACCTTACACTTCCCGGCCATATGGTGATAATTGTGTTGAAGGTAGTCCTACATCTACCTTAAACTGCCCTCACGGTCTAATGTACACACACATTGGCCAGATCACCCGCTATGTAAGAGGCCTTTTTCGCCCTCTCGGTAGGACGGTCACCGGTTGCAGTCAATTGACGATCACGTGTTATGTTTGGATGAGCGGTGTGAAGAGCCGGCGTCGTCGTCTAAGGGCACTATGCTGATGGCGTGTGCCGTGGCGTGTTTTCGGATTGACAGACACACTCACACACGGACAGGCACGTTGACGATGATGATCGTGGCGATGGTGATGCAGTCCGCGTGTGGCGATGCAATAACGGTGGTATGATCGATGACAAACAGCGCTATAGCGGTGTGTTTGACGGGGGTAAAAGGGTCAACCCCGAAAAAAAACTAATTCCTACTACTACTACTACGCATCCGCATATCGGGTCGAATCAATAAATATTGATAAAATACAGGCCCTTCCCTACCTTGGCAACATAACCGTGTTGGAATGTGTATACAAACCATCAACCGGAAGCGCGTGGCATTCGATGCTGGCCCTTCGGAATGCCTGAGCTTTCCTCCGGCTTGCCTTCCTCCAGTTCCACGTTTTCCAATGTCAGGTTCAATTATTTACCATCCAGAATGTAGTTTATTGAACTCGTGTCGTGGCGCTTTTGGCAACAAAAGACCATCCTCATCCTTTCCTACCCATCACCTCCTGGCCCTTGCAGCAAACGGGGTGTCTATTTGTTAATGATAATTACCGACCGGTCCCAACTTTCACTTTGCCTTCAGACGGTACTGGTCGCTCCAGAAGGTACTGCTCCCGTCTCTCCGACTGTCTGTGCTGTCTGTATGTGTGCCTGGATGTGTCTGAAAAGCTTCTAATGCTTCTCCGGTCCCTTATCAGCGCAATAATGTGAGCGGTCCGGTGCGTAGTAGTAGCAGCAGCGGGGGAACAGCAGCAGAGGCAACACCAGTTGCAGTTCAGTTTCTGTAGTTGGTTCGTTTGCATCGGTTGCGGTTTGGCATAGAAATGGCTAGCGAAGAAATCGTTAACAAGGTGAATAAAAGAACTCGCTGGTGTCTCGTGTGTTTTTCGCGTGTAGATTAGTGTCCGGCGCGGTGATAACCCGCCGTTCGTGCTAGATAGTCGTGGGAACTGTCGATTAGAATCCGGAGAGCCAATTCCAATCAATAATGTCTTGATTAGGCAGTTTGTTGCATGGTGTTCGCATGACACCCGCTTTCCGTGTTTCAATCGGCGAAGATCGTATCTACCTGCCGGTGCGTGTCGGAGGCCCTTGATTCAACTGCTCGTCAACATCATCTGGCGGCTATGAACTTTGCGCTCTCTCTCTCTCTCTCTCTCTCTCTCTCTTCTGGTGACGGTTACTAGCGAGCGACCTTCAATGGCTTTAACCCCTTGAAGCAAAATCCCGCAGATAGGTGGGGAATTCTAGTGTTCAAGATCTGATATCTGAACCGTGTCCAGAAGCCGTACTTTCCGATATCATGATAGTCTGCAGTGATAAAGGGAGTGTGGATTACGCGCCCCCAGACACAACACTCTCACGATAAATTGCAAATTCCCATGCACGCATCTAATCAGCGGCTTAGCAGAATTTAGGGCAAATGTGGTAAAAGCGCTACCTATCATTTTTACCGTAAAAGATGACCAAAATGATCAAATATGGTACTACATTTCGTGAATAATAGTCCATCATTATCATTTTTGTGATCTCTATAATCTCTATCCTGGAAGATGATGTGTTATGATTGTGTAATATTATAACATTTCAAGCAAAGCTAAATACGTTGTTAAAAACATAGTAACAATTAATATAGCAACTATTTGCTAACAAAGAAATGTTTGAAAGGGGCAAATACTTCGTTGTATTAGCCAGAAATATGTTTTTTTTTTCGTAGAGTGACTTAGAAGGGAAGAGTAAAGGCGATTTTTTAAGTGTTTTATGTGTCGAATAGCTAAAGACGTCACACTTACCCCTTATTCCGCTATCACTTATCAATCAAACATTGCGCAATTGCAACATGTGCGAGTTCGCTCCTACTTTGATGCGAATTTGTTTTATCACCAAGAACACGCGCCTTTCTTCTTCCGCAACAACAAGCTGCGAACGTTAAGGCCGTTTTATCAAACCACCGACCGACAGCTTTACCTCCTGCCGAGCCGTTTATCGGAATGACCTTTTTATCGAATTAATCCACATTAGCGGCCGGGTTGGCAAAGTGCATCGGCGAAAGCCGGTATACATCACGTGTTGACGCGCTTTATTCGCAAGCGCGAAGGCCACGTTCGCCGCCGTCTTCCCGGTTGGTTTTGTGGGCTTTGAGCTGCCGAACCGAGAGGTTGCACTCTCTTAAGTGGAAGCTAATTTATGTGTTGCGTGTGATTTGCAAAGAAATCAGCCGTAAGTGAGCACCTATTGTACCGTGATTGAAGCGTTCAGCAGCTACATAATGCGTTTAGTAAAGTGTACAAATTATAGGACGTGAAGATGTTTTAGGTCAAGGGCCGCTTCGGGGTGATCCACGGTGTCCAAAAATCCGGATTGGTTACAGATCTTCCACAGAACGGCATGTATGGGAAGTGTGAGATTTTTTTCTTATCACCGGCAGACCCAAACTTATGAAACAACACTTCCCCCTCTGGAGTGGGGCGGTTTCCAGGGGTGTTATCAACCCCAGTTTCCCAAACACACCTGTGTGGTTTTTGATAAGCAAACGCACTTTCTAATCATTGGTCGCCAGAGTGGTCGAAATATCGCCGACTTATCAGTGGTGGAGCGCGTGTTCCCACCGTTCAGCCTTACTTTTGGAAATCTTCTAGTGCGGGACTGGGATGCAGTTCTTCAGTCCGGAGCAGTTGTTTGTGCGCAACACGTGCTTGTTTACGACCGGGCGCTTACATCAGCCTTTGATGGGCTGTGTGTGATGTTAATGAGTAAGATTGTGGTATAGTTTTTTCTTGTTAGATTCTCTCTTTTTGCTTGTGTGAAACATTACTGTTCTGTTTGTAAGTGCAATTAGCGCTCTCAAAACGTTGGTCCCCGAGTTTCGTCGTCATTTGGAAGTGGTTTTTATCAAAGAAACGAGCTAATAACTTCCTCCAGCCATTAAAACTGCTTCAATGTGACCTTCATTAGCTATCGATACTAACCCTGGTTTTTGCCTTTCCATCTCGCTCCCCTCTAGATGACAACCTCGAACGGTGAGCTGCTCGGTTTAGCCTTCATGGCGTTCTTCATCATCACGCTGTCGTCGACGGCGCGCTACTACTTCAAATTCTTCTGCTTCATCGCCTTCTCGGTGGTGTGCGCCGTCGGTCCAGTTCCGCTCATGCTGCTCCGGCCGCGGGACTATCGAAACGCACTGTAAGTATGTTGTGGGGAGGGAAAGGGGCATGTGTAGCGAAAGGAGATGAGGTGGCTTAGCCGCCTTGTTCACGTTCCGAACACACGCTTCCGCCATTAGGCGCGGTACAAGGGATCAAGGATGTAGGCCACCCGATAGGATGACTTTTAGGGTTTTTTTTGTGGAACGCCCTACGTGGACCTACTGAAAGGAGTCAATAGTCCCTTTGGTTCTAAATTATGGTGGAGTTTTGTACGTTTTTTTTGTGTGCTGTTGCTTTGTGTCCCTACACATTCATTTCGCACACTCCCGTTGCGTGGGAGGCCTCTCGGCGCTGGGACGTCGTTCTTGTCGTCCTTTCGGTTGTTTGTGGCTTGGGAATAACCCGGTCGAACGGATAGGCAAACCTGCCGCCTTCCCTTTAGATGGGGACGATTAGGTTAATTATGCATGGGAAGGCACTCCACCGTGGGTTCTCGGGTCGGTTTCCCCTCGGTAGGATGATTTGTTATTCTTGTGGGCACGCAGAGAAGGCATGGCCTTTACACTCCGTTAGATTAACAGTAATGAGCTAAGCTGACGGGGGCAGGAGGCAGGTGTAAAGTTAGAGGCGGAGAAAGTAGAAATGAAACAAAATTGATTGATGGATGCACAGGTGGTTCAGTTGTGTAAAGCAACAGGAAAACGCGACGACATTTGAACGGTGTATAACAGTGTATAACAGTTTGTTGAATATTATTTCAAAGCTAATTTTTTTAAACCCGTTTTCTTCCACAGAATTCCAGCGTACTTATGTGTCGGGTTTGGCAAGATGCTCGGTGCATCGTTTACGGTGCGCGGCAAGGAGAACATCCAGCGAAACCACGGTGGAGTCGTGCTGATGAATCATCAAAGCGCACTGGACTTGATTGGTACGAGCCACATCACCCACAATCGCCCTCAATCGACTGCTTCTAAATGTTTCACCTTTATTTTAAATTATTGTTTACAGTCCTCGCTGAGCTTTGGCCAATCATGGGCCGATCGACGGTGGTCGCCAAGAAGGAGGTCCTGTACATGTTCCCGTTCGGTATGGCGTGCTGGCTCTGGGGCACACTGTTTATCGATCGCCAGAACCGCGATTCAGCCAAGAGCGTCATCAACAAGGAGGCGAAGGCGATCAATGAGAAACAGGTACGGTACAGCATTGGGATGGCTGCATAATGGATGGCATCGAATGACACACCTATTTTTATTCACCCAGGCAAAATTACTTTTCTTCCCCGAGGGTACGCGCGGCAACGGCGACAAGCTGCTGCCGTTCAAGAAGGGTTCCTTCCACGTTGCCGTCGAATCGCAAGCCTTCATTCAACCGGTGGTCATTTCGAAGTACCATTTCTTGAAGTCCAAGGCGAAAATTTTCAACCGAGGTAAGCTCGGGGAAGCTACATAAAGCCACAAGCCTCTTCTAGTAACATCCATATGTGCGTTTTCATACTGGTATCTTGTAGGACAAAACATCATCAAAATTCTTCCCGAAGTTCCGTGCGCCGGTTTAACCAAGGACGACATTCCAGAGCTGATGGAGCGGGTACAGAAGATGATGCAGAAGGAGTACGAGCTGCTGTCGGAGGAGTCGCTTTCGATTAACAATATTAGCGAGATGCATTAGGCAGTGGCAGAGCGGCAATATTGGGCCTCAAATTGGGCATCAAACCAATCCGTGCAATAGAAAACAAAGCACAACAGTTGACCTGGTAAAGATAATGTTAGAATGATACCCCCTCCCGCTCGGATCTTCATTAGGATTAGTACAATTTACCAACGCGCTTCTTCTTGGTGTGTAGCGAGGTACGAAGTCCATTGAGTAGCACCATCCTCACAACCGAAGAACAACAAACTCCTCATTCAACAGAGAGCTTACGAGTAGTTGCGAGTAGTAAATGTTTCTTTTAGATTCTTTCTTAGTTACGTAGTTGGAGAATGTTTCATTTATGTCTCTTCCAGAATCCATAATTTTGTTTTGGTTAAGGTTAAAGATGATGGGTTAGCCAGCATATCACGCATAAAACTCAAAGAAGCACACAGAAAGGATAGAAACGAAACGCGCAACGTTTACGAACTAAGCTGGCAGCGTGAAGGATGTGGTCTTTATTTTCCTGTCTTACCTCCTCAGAGACTATATTGTTCCTGTAGTTTAAGGGCACACAGTGCGAGCAAGCAAGAGGGAGGCTCCATTATCAGCTGTTTTGGGGAATGCGGGTTGAAGCCGTTTCAGAGTTCCGGGGTAGGCTACGATCAATCAAAGAAGGGCAGGGCAGTGAAGCAATATAGAGCAGTAGCTTGTAAATAGCGTACAAAGTACATATTTTAGTATGATAAGAATTTTATTCAAAAGAGCTAAACTAGGGTTTAAAAAGCGGGCCAGAAGCTGCAGCACAAGAAGGGGGAGAAAGGGAGAAAATTTGTAGGAGTGTATGCGTGCATGGTGAACGCGACAACGACGTTACCGCGTCGTACGTTCAATGTGATAATACATTAAAACGATGCAAAAGTCCAGAATGGAAGATTGTGAAGTGTTTGAGACAACAGAGAAAGCAGCCGTGATAAAACTGATATCGTTTCGGATGGCATGAACGTGGCATGATCACAACCGGGCCTCTCCGGAGAGGGTTGAGATTATGTGTTGTGTGTTCGTCCTTGCTGCATGAAGAACGAACTCCCAACACGAAAAGGAAAGGCAGTTTATTGCTCTCGAAGGAATTTCGTCCTTGCGAAGGAAGGGCCGAGCAAAAACCTGACTCTTTGCGTAAGGGATTTTCCGAACATTTGGAAGGGAAGCGAATCGTAGGAACAGGTAAGTAAAGTGAAACTGAGAGCGAGCCTTCCCGTCTCGGGGAAAAGGAAATCAATTTCACTAAAAAATGTACAACTTTTACTGTGTGAGGAGGTAAGGAGATTGGGTTAAAGTATGTAAAGTTGGCTTCAATTAGGGTTCTTATAATTTGTTGGGATGCTTCTACAAAGGGTTGAAGTATACACACTTTAGGCTTACACATAAGTGTTAGCCACCCAAGGGAGCTACCCAATCCAAGTAAAAACTGATGTTGTTCAGAAAGGTACATCGGTTGTTGCAGGTATTGCAGATTTCAAGGAGCTGTATAAGACTTTCATGATGTTCTTTGTGTACTACCCTTCAGATTATGAGGTTTTCACTTACTCTGCCCAATTGAAGCTTGTCTGCTTCTCTCCAGTGACATTCAATTAAAAGTAAAGGAAAAAAACACACACTTCTTTCACCCACAATTACCTACCCCTAATTGCAATTCTGGTGTGGCATGAAATACAAAAACGAAAAGTTGTAATTGTGCTGTCAATTCTGATTTGCTCATGGTGATTAATGGATCTTCGGGGCAGCAACACTGAGACGATAGAATATACTGCGATGACTAATGACTTGAGGGGAGGAACTCATCTGAAGTTGATTGAGCAAAGTAAGCCATTTCCAAAGAGAAAGAGAGGGTGTATTAGAATAAATATAGGCTGGCTTTGTAAACATACGATAGCGAATATTTGAACCACTAGCTGACCCCAGAGATGATTGTCTATCTCGTGGGGTGTTGCTTCGTGTACTCCTTTGTGTAGAGTACCTTTGATAGGCGTTAGAGGGTAATGTTATTGTTTGTTGAGAAGGTTTAATGATCTGCTTGTCCAGCTACACATGATGATGACATTACAAAGAGGCTCGTACCTTACAAGTGCCCAGAGCGCTTGTGGTACCAATCTTTTACGTCTTATCCCAACTAATATTGCAATTGCGGAAGTTGTAGAAAATGCCGACCTACTTGCTGTCTGTTTACGAGGGTAATTTTTTAATTCACTTCCCTTCCAACAAGCTATTGGCGCCTCACCACAAATGCGTCGCGCCCAAATGCCTAATCTCATCACATCTAATTTCATCTTCCACATTCTGTTGGGCGGACTTAACACAAAACTATTCACCCTCGTACTGGATCGACACGTGTCACTAACGGTTGGCACCGAAACGAGAGGAAAGAGGGAGAAATATATGCAATCGACAGGTTGACGGTGTCCACGAAATGAGTGCATATTTGTGTGACATCTTGACATTGTGGCATTCGATTCCGGGAGTCAGGGGAACGAAAACCACAACCACCAGGGGTGATCCCTTGGAAGAGCAATTATAAAAATCTACCAATTCCACCTTTATGGTAGATTCCTTTTCCACCTTAGTACCTGGAGGAGTGTGACGTGTTTGGGTGGTTTTATTACACCCAGTGGAATTTTTCCTGTCTCCTGTGTGAGTTTCTCTCACCTCTGCTGGCGTTACAGCAAGAGAGGGGATGAAAAATCCCTTGGAAATACTTTCCTTCTACTTTCGAGGAAAGTGTGGGGAGCTTCATTGTATGTTCGATGCTTGGTCGTCGCGAAGGGGTATGGATCCCCTCTGCTACGGAACCGCAACATTTCGTCTGCAGGACACATTCTATGGTCTTTTGCGTGTTTTGTCCCTGCCATCCGACTTTCATTTCTCATCTTCCTGGAGGCCTAATGACTTTCGCAAGGGAATGGTGAGTAAGCAAGGGATGAAAAAAGGTGAAAGTGTTCTCATTTGGTTGTTGCAAGGCTTATCCCCTGATCTGCGGATACGTTGGGGGAGCAATAGGGCGCATGATAAGAAGGTGTTAGGTATTGGGATATAGTTTACATCCGGAAGGCAAGCAGACATACTGGAGGCAAATGATGGTAACCGGTAGGGCTCTACCAGTGCGAAAGAAAGGGTATTTGGGCATCGTTTTCAATTTTGGGAAGGTGATTTGGTTTTGCCAATTCAGGGATGATTGCAGGTTAGGTCAGCTATCGTTTCCGGAAATGATCTTTGACTTTGCCATTGATAGCTTCGGGATACATTTTGGGATTGTATTATACGAGGTACGTTGAATATAAAGAAAATAGAAATGATAAGAAACTGACACTTATTCCCTTTAGTTGAATCATTATTTTTGAATGCTTATTCACGTTTAGTTTACCTGTTTACTTCCTCTTTCATCAGGCACTACTACCGTTTTGTGGGCTTGGTTTGCTACAGAGGATTCCGGAACCTGCTTATGGGTCCATCTTACCGACGTCCAATAACCTGCTGAGGTCTCAAAAAGGATTAGCTAGATTTTAATAGCGTCCATGCCTTAGAGACATACGTGACAACTGGAGGTAGAAAGATGCGGTATAGTACCAGCTTCGTCCGTTGTGGCTGGTACTACTTGATAAGGTGGTAAAACGATCTGTTAATCATCTTATACTCTAGTAGGATCGGTGGTGGTGGTGGCAGACAGGTTAGTCCATCCACCAGGTGCAGACATTTTATTGTAGCGCAAGTCGCTTGTTCTTTTCTGCTCTATACAGAGAAATCTGGATAAGAGAGACCCTTACTCGAAAAAATACCTAATATAACAGTTTCTCCCATAAGGAGGTATTAGGTTGAACATTAATAGAACACTAATCAGGCTTTTCGCACAAAGTAGATAGGAGAAGGATAAATTGGCATTAGTAGCGTACCTTGTTAGAGAGACATTTCTTTCTAAACTAAGGATAAATCTTAATTAAGTAAAAAAATCTCATCTAATCTTCAAAGCATATCTTCAAAAAATCAACTATAACAAGTATACTTTCGTATACAAGTCTCTTATATCCAGGTTGCACTGTATTTGCAAATCAATTTAAAACAAGCTTAATTTAAATAGCTTAGTTCTTACTAGTATTAGCAATGGTTCCTGTCCACGCAGCAGAACCAGTGTTGCCACACTGCTCGTACTACCGTTCCGTGGCTAATGGAGCAGTGTTTAACATACAGGTTACCTAAAATCACACAAAAACAGGAGAAGAGCAAACGAGAGGTAAATCGAACAAAAGAGATGTCTAGATATGAAAGTCGCTCTTATCAGTACCGTGCAGTGGTATTGGTGTTATCTGCCCGCTATCGATCTTCGCTCGGGCGATCAGTCATTGTTTGACCGCGTCGTAGTTTGTTCGTGATCGCGTCACTTCGGGAAACGTGTCAATTTTGCGTTGAAATAATTTAGTTTAGTTAAGTAATTGTGCGTAAAAGTAAAGTTTAGCAACGTGTTTTTGTGTGAATGGTAGCTTAATGCTGCTTTGCCCGCTACAAATTGATGAAATGTGAATGTTTTGTGTCGATGAAAATCAAGCGTGCGGTGTGGTGCAGTGAGTGTATTGGTAAGCTGATTTAAACGCAACACGCACATTCTCGATACACAGAAAAGGTACGGTCTTTGATCACCTTCACTGTAGAAGCATTTCTAACGTTATGCCAAACAATTTTACTTTTCTTCTTTATCTAAAGGTGCGTCGTTACGTCAATCGCTACAAAAAATCCTTCGCTGCCTTTCACCTTTGTATGTTTAGCACATATCCGGCGTACAACAATCACACACATTGTGTCCCCCTTCCTTGCCTTCCGCCCACATTGCGCCATAATCTAACGCACACGGCACCCGGAACTCTACCCACACAAAACGGGCGAACAAAACCGTACTAACGCATGTTTGTCACCTTTTTAGAATTCTCCGTTGCTCCCTGGCACAAGGCAACCAGCATGAAATGCAAGGTGGTGTCACGTTTCGAAACGACCGGAAACCGGCCGGCCGGCCCTGAGTGTCACCCGGTCTTCCCGGGACTCACGCTCTGTTTACACATCCAACTGCTCAGCGAGAGAGTGAGTGCCCGCGGGAGGGAACTCATTTTCCGGTGGAAAATCATACCGCCGTACGGTAAACAACATTCCGATTCAGCGGGGGAAATCTGCGCACAGAAGTGTCCGTCGTTCAGTAGTGAATCGAGTGTCGTCCTGCGAGGAGTCCACGTTGCGTGACGGCATCATCGAGCAAAGCGGAAGGCATAAAGCACGTACCTTCGTAGTTTTCGTAGTTCTCGTCGAAGCGCAAGCCGTGGAGGGAAGTGCATCAGCTCGAAGCGGTAATAACGAGTACGGCTGTGTCCTTGTTGCGTACGTGCCCGGTGTGGTTAATGAAGCGCTGCGTAGGACCGGCCGTGGACCATCAGGATGCGATTCCTGACAGTGGTCCTTACCAGCTTGCCGAGGAAATATCTGTTTACTTGCGTGCGTGCTGGCGTGGCAAAGAGGCGTAGTGGAGTCGGATTATTGGGCGGATGGTGCGGCAGTCGTGAAACGTGGAACCGATCGTGTGTGGGTAGTGTGTTGCGATATTTGTTCCATTAATCATTGATCGTATATTTGAGCGCCGGCTCCTGTTTGTTCCGCCGAATGTGTATGTGAGTTTCGGATTACTGCCGATGCGGCAGCAAAAAGCCTCCAAAAGGTCCTTTACCGAAAGGTCCTCCAGGCATGTTCGTGTGTGCGTGTGAGTGTGGGGCGTATGGTGCAGCAGCATCCGGTTTCGCGCGTGGGTCTTGTTGCGTGACGTCTAATTCGGGTGGCCTGTGAAGTGTAATGATCGTTCGGTCTGGGTGCTGCGATCCGGAAAACAAAAGGAAGCAAACAAATTTGATTTATCGTTCGGTGTGGTTGTCCTGTTCTTCGTGGTGGAGGTATACAGTGTGTGGCCGGTCGGGAAGGTGTACGATGACAAAATACTATGGCAAAGAATATGAGTACAGCTCTACTAGCAATCAACGGTGAGAAACCTTTACACTGAATGGGAGGCAAAGTGAGAAATTTTGGATTAAAAGGAAAGCTAAAAAGGCAGCAATTTAAGCATGGTGAGTAATAGTTAGTGCAATACAACCAACTATCAAGTTTTTCAGTTTTGATTAATTTTTGACTCCAAAGTACCAATTTTTGGCTTATAGTCTACAAGTGTTGAACCGAAATGGCACATTTTACATAAGACTATTATTATAAATTTTGTAGTGAAACACATAAAACATTTGTTAAAAAGATCTGATATCATGGAATACAAAGAATTAAAGAAGACCTTAAGTTTAATGGGTTGTTCTCAAAAACATCGCAGGGTAACTTAGCTAGATCGTTTGGATTTGAAATAATCCAAAATTATTTGATTTGAATTTGATTTGATTGCGTTAATTTTCCTCCTGACATAAATCTAGTGATTTCGTATGTTCTAGTTCCGTGGTAAAATATGGTTTTTAGGTAACACACATTGATAAGCGCTATCAACACTTGGCGCTTTCAAGACAAACTTGTTTTATTCACTCGTTCTTACTAGATTGATAAGATCCTCTCCATTACTCAGGGCTTGTTGTTTTACTTATTAATGATTTATCTACTAAGAATTGTTTTGAAGCAACTAAATGAACTAAACAAAGGCAAAGAACATCTATTAAAGTTGTTCAAATTATTTTATTTCGACTCAGCGGTTGTGTTGTGTAGCCCAAATGATATTAGCCTGGATATTATGATCAGTTCCTTATTATAACAAAGAGGTATTTTATTTAATCAGTATAACCTTTTTTCCAATAAACTGCATGTTTTTTTAAAAAAAGTACAACAATTTTTAAGTTGGTACATGCAAAATAACTCTACTTAAGCATTTGTTTCTTGTAATACCTTGCAACAGGATGGAATATACTATTCCACGACACTTGTTAACATTGCTAGACAATGGACAACAAGACAGGGAATGACAAAACTGCTCAATTTATATTTTATTTACTCTTTCTCCTTATTGCACAACATTTTCTTTCGATTGTTTTGATGATAAAAGCATAATTTATCCCTCACTCGCAATAAACCGCATGACACGCGCTTTATCAAACCAAATAAATGGACGATTGATCAAGCCGATAACGCTCCTGACCCTTCTCCCTACAAAAACTATGAATAGCGATGAAAGAAGTGTGTTAGCAAAAATGTTTTGCTACGAAATAAGGGAACTCGAGCGGCAACTTGTGGTGGAGGGAAGCTTCTTGTTTAGATTATTTGATAACGATTCCATAATGCGTCCTTCCTGCTGCCACGCTGAGCAGAAAGTCGCTTTAAATATCTGTATTACATTTGTGTCCCTATCTAAGAGCGTGTGAATCGGTGGTTGTTTAAAAAAATCGGAAGAAAGAAAAAGTCAGATTGTGTGCAGATTATCCCTACAAGCGTAGAAGATGACTTCTTTTTTATGTGAGTAGACTGTCGCGCACATGTAAAATATCATTTCAATTCCTCTTGCAAAAGAATTAGACAGAGTAAAGAAGAGGACGACCAGGAGGGTGCAGAAAGGTGAAACATTGCGCCTAGATAAATTGTACGCACGCGAAAAATGTTAACACGATGTGGTACTACTACCTTTTACCTAGCACGGTTTTCTCGATCCGCGGACAGTTGCTTTCGTTCTGGGTTTTTTTTTTTAAATTTTGCCGCAAAGGACATGGGCGCACCCGGTGGTGGTAGAATAAATGAAATGGATGCCCACAGTGCGACCATTTATCTGCACCTTTCTTGGAGGGACGGAGGGACATCCGCAGCAACGGTGGCTCCAAAATTACATCCACCATTAAATTTTATTTTAAGTAATATGATTTTTTGTCCCTACTTTCACCCCGGTTCCCGGGTCGGTGTGACTTTTTCGCGGGCAAGGTCTTTGAGGGTGTGTTTTTTCCTTGCTGGTTTGTACATCAGTACCACTAAGGGTAAGTGGATTTGGACTTTGTGGTCGTACGGGAAGCTTTTTAAACAAGACACGGCGGACGAGCAGGCTTTATTAAAGGCAAACCGGTCGTTTCTTAGACACTTCTTTGTAAGAACGCTTCGGGTAAGGATTGAACGGTACAGTACAAGGTATTTGAATAGATTTATGAAAATTCAACTCATGTCTTGTAGTGCCTGGAGGGAAGTAATGTTAAAGCACGATTATGTGACTCCAGGTGAGAGCAGAGCGAAAAACTATTCATTGTAACCTGAGAAAACCTTGAAAGGGTAAAGTCGCACGAGCTGTGCCAGGGTAAAGCAAGTCTGCGTCATAATTCTCCACCGTCGGCGGCGGGTGATAAAAGTGCGCCAATGCGGAACCGAGAATTTCTATACGATCGCTCAACACCACAAATCTAGCTTTTCACTCCCAAAGTACCGTTTTGGGGGGAGAGAAAGGAAGACCCCATCAAGGCCGAAAGCGCATCCTTGAGCAGGAAAGTGAAAATGGAAATGTCCGAAACGGGGAGGAAAGCCTTGGTGGCAGCACTTTTTTCCGGTTGGCTGAAAGGTTGGCATTCCCTGCGGAGGTTTTCCGCTTTAATGTCGTTACTTGCATGAAGTCATCTTGAGGTTGTTTTTTTGTGTGTGTTCTGTGTCTGTCCTCCTTGCCGGCACTGTAATGGCGCTTATAATGGCAATCAAAGGCATTCCGGATCGTGGCATTGGCAAAATCTAGCGGTTTCCATGGGAAAATGGGGAGCTCACTCTAGACGGGCCAGGCACGAGCTTTCTTCTCGTGCTGCAGATCATCGCTGCCTGGTAGACGCCTAACTCTGCACGACACGACGTCTCGATTATGGTATTTTTTTCCTTATCTTCACCGTCGGTGACTGAGCTGTAAGGTGAAAAGGGGTAATTGAAAAAGCTGAAACAAGGAGAAGACGTGCGCACGCGAAGCAATTTGATGTCGAACAACGGCAAGAGATGAGATGCTGCTGCTAGGTTTTGGCACGCGAGTTTTTTATTTCTGAAGCAAGCTTCAATGCAAGGTAAAGAAAAGAGAAAGAAGTGTTTGAAGGTGCTGTAAAATGGCGCAGGAAGGCCCTTTTTTGCCCCCGTCTGCTGTAAGGATTAGCGAAAGGGAGTTTTCGGGAGACAGTGATGCCGGCAAAAGTCAATCGTCCGTTGTTGAAAAAGGTGATTAAAGCGATCGTAATGAGACGCGCGATGAACCGATTTGAAGTGACGGTGGGGGGAGGGGGAAGGGCTAATTTTAACGTTAGGTCAATTGGTGTTTGACCACCGTAAAACTCGCTCTTGCACTGGAGCATGGAACGGGAAGTAATTGAGTATTAATTCGTTTTATCGGTGTTAAATCGTGTACAGTGTTTGAAAGGTGTATGGGGAACGGTTTCACTGGTT
This sequence comes from Anopheles epiroticus, assembly GCA_000349105.1. Taxonomy (NCBI): domain Eukaryota; kingdom Metazoa; phylum Arthropoda; class Insecta; order Diptera; family Culicidae; genus Anopheles; species Anopheles epiroticus. The sequence goes on along the minus strand of KB671598.1, from coordinate 375,211 downwards.
CTTTCGTTTGCAAAATCCAGGCACTTACTCTAGAGAAACTAGCCCGATGGGGGTAAGTTGAGCCATTTAGAGGACAACTTTCGTAAGTTTTTATGTGTCTTTTGTCAGTATACAATTGTTAAAATTGCTATTTAATTATATTAATCTATCCTATTGAAGTTAATAATGGAATAGTTTTGATTTTTGTTGCTGTCAACTGAAGACTTTTCTCTGTACAAAGGTTGTAACATACGATAAGTTTAACAGCACCATGAGCAAGCTATACTTATTGTATTAATTTATTAATCGTGTTTCGATAATATTTTATAATATTTTAAAATAAAATGAAGTTTTCTATCACATTCATAAAATACTACAAAATACTTTACAGTAAAATGTGATACGTTTTCTTTCTCGTTACATTTAAATGTATAAAGCAATGGTAGCTTTAGCTCCATTATATGTAAATCCTTTAAACGTAACAGTTTATTGAACAATGTATTCTGGCCATCACAACCGATGTTTTCTATCAAAACCTACCCAGATTATTGAAGAGAATAAAGAATATGCGGCTTTCGGTAACTTCTGGTAGTTATAACAAGAGGCTAGTCACACCGCATGATGATAGGCGGGCCAAAGGGGGAAGGGAATTGATCTACGTCCAGACCCTATGTCTACCATTATACCATCGAACCGCTTTTTATTAAACAGTACTACTTGTGATTAACAGGGCAGAATCCATACAAACTGTTAATTGTAAGGTAAATTCCGGAAAACGACGAGCTGTACGACATGTTCAACGATCTCTCCGTCGTGGCGCTGATTAAGCTCGCCCGGCTCCAGTGGGCTGGCCATGTTATACGCATGGACCCGGACGACCCAGCCCGTAAAGTCCTCTTAGGCCGTCCACATGGACAGAGTGAGTTGGGAAGATGGTGTTGAGGCGTCCGCCATTAAGGTTGGATTGGGAGACGACGGCGTGCGACCTTGAGCGGTTTCGGAGTTTGTTGCAGCAGGCGAAGACCGAAGCGAGGCGAAGCGGTTGTACCGCCCGATAAGTAAAGTAAGCAAATTCCGGAGCAAACTGTTCCTTACCATGAACTGGTGTTTTGCTGGCTAAAAACCAAATTACTGGAGTATAATGTGGCATATAATGGCTCAATGTATATTTATAGTCGTTGTTGAGGTAGCTTAGGACGGACTCGACACTATAGAATAAACGTCTGTAGGTAGGATGCTGACCAACAGGAAGGGGATGAGAACAGGAAACGCGATAATCCGAGCTCTTTTAATCGGTGAACGACTGTCG